>JAQFVV010000154.1:1326058-1643134 GCA_028023455.1 Epiperipatus broadwayi
TTATCTTTTTCGAAAACAAGCTGCAATAAATTCTTCAACATTTAATTTTATGTTTTTCTTTTATGAAAGATTACTTTAATAATAATTTTAGATAAAAATTATATGTGCCTATATCAATATAGGTACAATATATATATATATATATATATATATCTCCTATATCCAATATATATATAATATATATATATTGGAGATCATTTATCTTTTGGACATGTGTGTGGCCATCTGTATCAGTTATGTGAGGTAGAGTGGAGGATAAACATAGATTTAAAATCCTAAGTTTAAATCCCTCTATTTAACAGTCAATATACTGAATGAATAGGTTAATTAGATTACATTATAGTTAGGAATATAATACAACAGAAGTTCATATTACTGAGTACTTACAAATGCAGATTATTGGATAAATCATAGACTAATATGTTCCAAGATTAAAATGGTAGTTGCATTAAAAGTAAACACATTCACAAGAAAATTTCAACAGCTATTAAACCCTAAAATTGCTAATTTTGACTTTAAAAAATATCATTTTATTAAGATGTAGATTTTCTTAAAAGTGTACTATAAATACAAATAAATATTTTCTAAGATTCACCAAAAATGATAATTGTGATTGGAGTTTTAGACAATGATCTCATTATTAGTGATTTAATTAAAAGAAATCATATAACATTTTATGCTTGACAAAATAATAAATTGAATGATGAACATCAGAATAAATATAGATATTTTAAAGCAGAAGTTCATTGATTGACAAAAAGGGTTAAAATGATTGGTGGATTAAAGCTGCAGAAATATATAGACATTTTCTGAACATTACCATTCTAGATCTTTTTTGATGCTCTGAAAACAGTTAGTGGATTGGATAAATGATATTATAATTCTATCATATCTAACAATGGTATTCACTTATATAATGGCAATCATATTTTGAACAAATGGATGAAATATTTTGACCATCTTTTGAATAATAATACAAGAATTCAGATGACAACTTTTAATGATATGTCTATTTTATTTACTTATTTATATTTGAACAAAACAGCTCTTTGTAATCTTAAAATTGATGAAATACTTTTATATGTTGGTTTTAAAAATATTGGAATCTTTTAGCAATATATGGACTCATGATCTTGTACCATCTAATCTTGAATTTGCTTTTCTTGTTCTACTTTTTAAAAAGATTAGACAAGATTGCAGGAATTATCATGGAATGTGATTATTATCTACTATAGTAGAGATTCTTTTAAGGAGTTTGTTGAATGGGTTTTCAGACATAGACAAACAGTTATAAGAGACTCTATATGTTTTTAGAAATGGAGAAGTGTTAAAGGCATGGATTTTGTTGCCAGAAAATAGCAAAAAGTCTGATTTATATATGGTTTTTATTTATTTAGTCAAGGCATTCCACTCAATTAGTTGAATTTATATTTAGCATAGATTGATATTAGCTGTGTCATTATTACAGATGGAAAATCTGAGACATATAAAGTAAAATCTTGCATTTGAAACAAGTTGTGTAGTTGCTCCAATATTTTTTCCAATTTTTATAATATTGATCTATGAAACTGTTTGTTTGCAGCTGTTATAACAGGAATACAAATGCAGTACAGATTCTGTAGAAGATTTAAGTGAAAACATTACTTTATCATGTTGGATAATGAATTTACAATAATATGACAGCTGTACTATTTTTTCCAGTTTAAAAATCAATCTATTGATGATACTTAATGTTGTGATGCAATATATAAAGACTTTATTTTAATCATTAATTCTCAAAAAACTTAAGTTTTTTTATTTAGTCATTAATGGGAAAAAAATTTGTCTGCAACTTTTATCTTGTATGATCATCAACTTGCGAATGTAAACCAATTTTGATACCTTAGTAGTTTTGTAAAGAGAAATGTAGACTTAGATGTAAAATTGCAATACAAATTCCAAAATATTGCTATTTGTTTATAATCTGGAAAATATTTCAAATAAATTAAACCTATTTGATGCATAAGCGATTTATACTTGCATACATAGAGAAGGTGAAAACTAACTTTGTTTTAGGATACCATGCTAGATTTTATTGTTTTTAATATCACCTATGGTGATAAAAATTTGTTTTATAGTCATGTTTTACTTATATATACTAGGATCTTATCATAAAATTACAAATATTAATAATAAAATTTTTTAATTAATTTTGTATAGTGTGTAGTAGCAGTTATTTTGATTATTTTTGATCGTTTTTTATTTAGTTTTAAACGTAACTTATAATATATCAAGATGGCTACTATTTTTATACTTTTACTATTTTTTTGCTTTATTTAATTTGATATAAGTGATAATTGTATATATTTCTTGACAAATGATATAGCACTTTATTATCGTAATAAAACCTTGTGTGATTTGAAACATTTGGAAGAATATGTGATGTGTGATCAGGAAATCCTAAGATCTTTGGCACTCAAACTTCTTATGAATTACTGAGCAATAAAGCCATTGTCTTTTTTATCATAATATAAAGATTTGATGCTTTTAGTATTTTTGATGTTTAGTGACAAGGTAGTGACAATGTCTGATAGAATTATTTTTTAAAAAATATATTAAGAGTTTTTTTTTTTTTTTTTTGGCATGTACATACTCTAGTGGTCGTGCAGATAAATTTAATGATATCTTTTGAAGAAATATTTTACTATAAAACTAAGTTAGTATATAATTTACTGTTGGTATTTAAAAATATGTAAACATCAGAAAAAGTGCTTTTCTTAAGAGGTGGAGCAAGTAAAGTTTTAACACCTCTCATATTTTATAAATTACTATGTTTATTTTGGCAATTAACTGTAAAATAATTATATAATATCATATAATATGTTAAGATCGTACAGTAGGGCTTAATTTTCTAATGACTATGATATAATTAATTAAAACTATGAGCCTTTGTTTTAGTTTATTGCTTGATTTAGCTATTGGAATAAAGCTTATCTCTTCTCTACGATTTATCTATTGCATACTGATTAATTTCTATTCTGTTAAAATATATGATATTATCGTGAGTCAAATAATCCAAAACTTGCGTTTCTTTTATTTGTCATCCTGATAATTAGTTTTGAAATTTATAATTCTTGTATTATGAAATATAATATATTATTTTCTCAAATATTTTGGTGTAGTATTTCTTTGGCTAATTAGGGCTTTCTAAAGTGAATATACCGCTTTGTGAAAAATGTTGGGATGATTCATAGAGCACTTGTAGCCTCCAGTGTGATTGATTATTGATAAAATAATGAGGTGATAAATATAATATATAATGAAAAAAATATTTACATCTTTATTATATATGGTTCATTTGTTGGGTAATATAAAGTTAAAATTATTGTGATTACTTTACTTTTCAAATATACACACAGAATACAAGTTATAACTGATAAATGGCCAAGTTTGTTACCAAATGAGTGCGCTGTAAAAGTCAAGCAGTCATGATGCATAGCCAAGAATGTGTGTATGCAATGATTTGTTTACAATATATTATAAATAGGTCACATGAATGTCATCTAATTTAGATTTTTTGAATTATGTGGCAAATAGTTAACAATAGTGCAGGTGCAGTAAGTATATAAAAATTTTAATTCATATTCAGGGTCTTTGATCTTTATGTAATGACATTAACTGTTTTTACTTCTTCTATATGGAATATAATAAATGTAATAAATACACTTATATATAACTATGAAGAAGCTTGTTATTTCTGTACATTATATATGGCTTGGTGCTTTTGAGAACTTATCACATTTTCATATTTATAGCAAGATTGTGAATTGTTCGCCTATAAAACAAATTGTTTAATTGTTGTTTCAATAGAACACCAATTTATACGTATTTTTATAATTTTTTTTACATATTTTATATTTCTGGGTTTTCTAATGCTTACTAATAAAAAATATATCAAACTTGTATTAGTACAATACTATTTGAAGCATTCTGTTAATATATTTGTTGTATTTTTTTATTACAATATTAATGATAACAGAAAAATGAGATCATAAAAATTGTTATATTTAATAAATCATGGACAATGGTAAATGAAAATGTAACAATTTACTCTAGATAAATATTTTGCATATAATATATATATATATATATATGAGAGAGATAATGACCTGGGCCAGCTGATGAGTGCTGATTTAGCATGAAATGCATCTGGAGGGTCATTTGTCTTTTATTATATCTTTATTTATATGAATTTGAAAAGAATGGGGAATTGTGGAAGTGTTTATTATATGTATATTAATAAATCATCTGTATCAATTGATAAATGAGGCAAGGATTAATAAAAAAATAATTATTTAAATAAGAGCAAGACAATTTAAATTAAAACTGACTTTTAATTGCATGATGTAATTTTATGAATTATTTCTTGATAAATTTTGTTCAAGATTTAACAACACCAAATATATCCACTATATATATATCTACACTGAGCAGAGAATAAAACAGTTTAGTTTCTTTGTTCTTGCTGTCTTATACAAAAACCATTAAAAACCTGTTGTCATGATTGCTATTCTAACAATACAATTATTGTAAAAATAATTTTGGTTCCAGCAAGAGATATTAGACTTTTTCAAGTTTTTTATCACCATTTCAATAAATAAAAACATATTTTTCTACAGAAAATATCATGATTGAACATAAGAAAAAATGTAGACAATATAATATTGAATATTCAAATTTTAGCTTTAATCAGTCACAAGCAATGATTTGGCAAAACATTTTATCATATGAAGCTTTCAATATTATAAAAACATTTAATACTAGTTTATGCTGATAAGACACATAATAAGTTATATTATTTTCAAAGAAAAATTCTTGAGACTATTGAAACAGGATGATGATATTTGTGTATTTTGTACTGGATACAATTGAGGTAATACATATTATGCTATACAAGCCATCCTGATATTATCAAAAACATTTCTTGAATGATATAATGCAGGATAGAATTGATGAATTGGACCAAAATATTGAAGACTCATGATGTGAGTATTTAAAAACAATCTAGATCTCCAATTTATATAAAAAGTAAGACTTATTATTTGGTAAAAATTTGAAGACTGAAAGTACAGGAGAATCAATATTTCATGTATTGGATAATTTTTTTAAAAGCTTTCTCAATTGCTGTGCTGCACCAATGATAGAATACTACCAGATTTTTCTTGCATATTTTTCAGAATAATTCTCTGTGCATTGTGTTAATCGTTATCAATGTAGCTGCCAAAGATCTAAGTGAATTCTTGTTTATGGTATTGTACTATGCCATTAAAGAAGTCAACAAAATCAGAGGCAATTCATTGAATGCTTTGAGAATTTTGTATTGAAAATGATGAAGAATTCAATCACTTGCTGTCTCATACAAAGTTCATTAGTTATTAAATGATTCTTGTTGAATTAGTTTTATAAATTCTTCAACTCATTGCAAAATTTTTAGAATACAAAAATGATATTTTATGACTCACCTTATTGATTCCAGAATTGATATATGTTATTTGATAGATTTGTCTAATAAGTTTAATGAAATATATTTGAAGTTTCAAAGCAATAAGCTAAATTAAATAAAAACAAAAACTATACTTCCATGTTTATGGCAAAACCTATTCTATAAAAATAAAAATTAGAATGAGAGGAATTCAGTTAGTTTCCAAATTTACTAACAGTAGAAAAACATGATGAAATCTTGCTTACTTACTGACTACATTTGTTGTTTTATTCTGACTTCAACCATTGATTTAAAGTTATTCCTAAAATAAATATATTCTACTGGTGTTGGATCCAAGTCTTCAAAATTATAAGACAAATTAAATGAGGATTTCAAATTTAAATTCAAAGATGGCTACCAATAATCTGAACTGCAAAAGCAGATATTTACAATCTATCATAGATTACAAACTATAGTATAAAGTTTTTAATTGCATCATCTTTAGCATATTTAGTGCAATGTAGGTTCGGTGTAGCTAAAAATTTATTAACTAAAAAAAACCTGACAAAAATAGATATGAATATTAATAAATTAATAGCAATAACAACAGATTCATGTTTTTTATTAATTTATTTTGAATTCAATTTGTGATTTTTATTTTAATATTATCATCTTAGTTTTCTGTAATTTAAGAAAACATAATTTTATAATTTTAAGATTCAATGTGTCTTATTTGTAAAACCTTTCTTTACTATGGTAGCAGAACATAGGTAGCAATATAGATATATAAAAGGATGTATCTTTCTGTTTATTTGTTTAAAGAATATAGATTTTCAGTAGGGAAATGCTGAGTAATTTTTTTTCTGAAAAGGAAATGGTAGATCGAATAATCTTGGGAACTCCTGATCTAAAGTTTCATTTATTCTTTAAAAATAAAGAAGAAAATTTCATTTAAAATGCTATTTGTGCGACTTTTGTTTAATTTTTTTTTTAAATGGTAAATCTAATTAACTTTCAAAATTACTAAAATTTCATTACCCACCCATTCTAGTGAATTTTTAGTTATTTTTAAAGTTAATTAGATTTACCATTCAAAAATAATTAAAACGTAAACAGAATACATATGAATTGACATATAATACTTTTCTTCTAAGGTAAAACAAAATTTGCATAGTAGCACTTTAAAGATTTTTATTATTTTTAAAGAAAAGGCATATTTTATTTAGATGTAGGCCCAAAAATAATTTAGTGTAAGGTAACATGAAATGATTCCTATAGAATGGACAACAAAAAGAATTCAGTATGCTCCGTTTGTTTTCTTTTTCTATTTTTAAAAGTGCTGCAAATTGTTCTTTTGTTTGGGATTTTATTTGCCATTATTTCAGCTATCAAATTACTTTCTTAGCATTTTTTTAAGTCATTGTAATTCAGTTTTTGCTCAGCATTTGAAGTTTACTCTGATTTATGTTGATTAAAAAACTAATTATATATTTATATAATATATATATGTATGTACATACATAACAGCAGTCAACACTTAAACAACAATATCACCGACAATTAACAATCTCAATCTGTTGTCAAGACAATCTCCTTTTAGCAATAAAAGTAGAAATCTACCTTTTACTTATGGTCTCATGGGTTTCTATAAATACTAGAGAGTGCAACTTAACCATAGTTGAAATAAACCTCATTAAACAGGTAAATATAACCTGTTCTGCATACAGACTAACAAATAGTCAATTTTAACATTCAAACTGCAATTATAATTTTTAAACTTCACTCCAACTATGTATTACTTACATAATAAAGATAATAACGCCAAAGGCTAGATAGGTAAATAATGTAAATATATAAAAGCAGTCTAAACATTTATGCAATATCAATAAAAGTTAACAATAATATGTATATATTATTTTTATTTTATTTTACATTGCTTTTTTAAGCTGGATAAAGGATGGAAAAATCTGTCATATTTAATAATATAAAGTTATATATATTACCTGCCATTCAGCAGATCTTATTTTTAATCTGTAAATTAGTTATATACACTCATAAAATAATCGTAAAAACTAAATCAGACTTTTAATAAATAGTTCACCATAAACCAATGATCTTTCCAACAGTCTCTCTCATAGAGAAACAATAGAGCAGCCAATCTTCACTAGGTTTTACCATATGATAAGGATTTGAATGTTTTTTTCCATGTTTGCTTTGCCCTTTAACTATAGCCATTTGCTGAATTATGTTGAGTGATTAGCTTTAAGAAAAGATTACAAAACATCATTATATTTAAAATGCTCAACATCAAAATTAGCGCTAAATTTAACAAATAAATTTCTGGAGAAGTCTATTGGAAAATTCGATTTTGAAGGAATATTTAGATTTAACCCAACTTTGCTGACTGAATGAGTGTCTGGTTGGGGAAGGTCCCTGGGGGCCTAAATCCTAGTCACTATGTGGGTTGGGCTGGGAGGAGAGCACTGTGGGAATCATTACTGGAATTGGATATCTCGTTCAATTTATTAGCAATGACAATGGTATACATCATAGTGCAGTGACTGTGTTGTAAGCCATAGATTTTATATAATAAATTATTTTCTCAACAGTGACTGTTTATGGACTATATTTGAACATTTGATTTCAAGGGCTGCTCTGATTTTCACTCATACATTCTACATTGATTCTCTTATAGAGTTTCTCACAATGTCATTTAATAGCAGTGTGGAGCTTTGCAAATCATCGCTAAATTTTCAAATTTGACTATTAACAATAGTTAAGCACCTCATGCATTAGGGTTTCAGGTTATCATAAGTGATCAGCACATTGAAACATGATTTATGAAGTTAAATATGCTACTTTAACTTATACGTTACTCCAGGTAGATCAGCAATCGTTTTAGAAAACTAATATTATATCATTACGATGACAATTAATCTTCAAAAATAATAACTATCATTTAATCTCTACATTCTGCAAGATCATAGAGAAAATTAAGATAAGAGACTGAATAGTAGCCCCTATGGGAATAATTAAAGATACTTGGGCAATTTATCAGTTGCCTAAAACCTAAATATTCCACCCCTAAAAAATCCAAGAACTCTCAATTACAAACAAACCCTCACAGCTACAAGCTCAATCACATATTTCTGGAGGTTTAAACATGATAAACCCAAGATACCAATGCTTAATAACCATGAAAATGCATTGTATTTGTCTTTTATATATAATTGACTAATAAATTGTAATTTTTTTTTAAAAAAGAAAAGATTACATCTTTGAAGAAAGGTTTCAAGTTTAGTTAGCTTGATTCCGAACACAGGGCGTAGACAATGAAGTAGAAAATAATGTCTTTGTCCAACAAAATTCACACATATCTGTCACCATATATTTCACAAACATTTCATACACATTCTAAGTCTTTTCAAAGATCTTTTTTTTTCTAAAAAATATGTATAATCTGAATATATATATATATATATTGTAACTGAACTGGCACTTCTGATATCTCTGGCAGTTGATTTAATTCCTGATGAGCATATTTTAAGAAGGAGTCCCCCCCCCTACAACAATATTTCCTGCTCATCTGAAGGTGTAGCATTAAAGAGACTGAAAACATCTAGAAATTTATCTGTTTGGTTTTAAAAACAGTGCTGCTAGAGTTTCAGCTCATTATCCCTTACTTATCTAGATCAGGTTATGGCAACATAGCTCAAGAAACATGAGATTCCTGTGAACAAATACACTAGAAAATGCATGACATGACATGGAACTGACAATATGTATTTTTTATAACAATAATTTATTTGAATAACAATATTTGGAGAATACTCTTTTAACAGTTCATTGCAATACAAGTTCCACAGATCAGTTAGTCTACTCATCAGTAACTTCTTCTGATGCATGGTCCCTCATTGGTGATTATACAATATCCATTTTTTTATCTTCCACAATCCTGTTCTAGCAGCTTTCACCTAGCAGGGATTTATTTAGATATCCATGTGTACATCACAGATACCTCTCTTTATCATTTCTCATGGTAATTTCTCTTTTGGGTGTTGATGTCACTCTTCATATGTGCATATAAATAATTTGTAGATGTGTCTATTGATCTCCATGGCAAATTACTCTTAGGTAAGTGGATTAAACCTTTTTATTAAATCATTCAGGAGCCAATATTTCAGTTCAAACATATTCACATATTTAATTCCTATGTCCAGATGCAGATTAATTCATGTAGCACACAGTTAATTCAGGTATAGAGAGACACATATTATATAGATGCAGATTTAAGTCATGTATATAGAGGCATAGTCAATTCATATATATAATATGCCATTCATTCAGGTATACAGAAACATATTATATAGATATGTATTTAATTCATATATATAAATGCAGATTTAAGTTATCCAGATATATGGACACATTATACAGACACAGATTTAAGTCATTCATGCATATAGGTGTATATTCAATTCATATTTACAACACATAGTTTATTCAGGTATATAGAGACATATTGTATAAAGATGTATTTAATTCATTTATATAAATGCAGATTTAAGTTATCCAGGTATGTAGATGTATATTTAATTCATATATAAGCATGTATTTAATCCAGATATGTAGACACAGATTATATAGACATATTTTATTCATTTATATAAACACAGAATTAATTTATCCAAGTATATGAACAAATATTATAAAGACACAGATTTAAGTCATTCTCTTATATAAATACATTTTTAATAGTAGCATATTTTTAATTCAAGTATGGATGCAGATTCAAGTCATTAACATATATGAATACAGATTTAATAGAAGCATATTTTTAATTTAGGTATGAATGCAAATTTAAAAATAGTGACTCTTTCTTAGTTAACAATATTTTATTGTTTTGTAAACTAATCAGTTCATTTTTGTAAATTAATCATTTTAAATAACTGTGTTTTCATTTTATCATTTTAATGATAATAATGGCAATTATATTCTACATTCTACTATAAGGGTTTTAAATATTATCTAGAGTTCTGTTACCTCCCTCTCTTCCCACATCATGAAGAAGCTACACTGGTTAGCTGAGCATTCTTGTGTTTTCAATATTAATTTGCTTCTTCATCTTGCAGTTATCCAGTAACTACAAGTTACAAACTTGGCTGGTTCATCTTCCTAAATTGGATTAAGCTGCACAACAATGACAACAGTTAACTCACTACTAATCAATTTAACTCACTACTGAATAACTGAATGAATCAATGATTGCCTGATTTCTTTATTTATACTTTCTTACTTCCCATGCTATCAGACCAACATGTTGTTTCAAAAACATCTTGTTTTCTTTTCCCAAGGCAAGAAAGTGACACTATCTTTTTTTTTAATTAATGACTAATTATAGCATTTCAATATTGTAATTTGTAAACATTCAGCTCCATCTAAAAAAATATATCAGTAATTTTAATTTGATAACTTCAAATTTTGATGGTAAGGATTTATTAATTAAATTTGTAATTTATATGTTCTTTATTTAATTATAAGTTCAGGGATTGATTTTTCTCTCCCTCCTTTTATGGAGAATTTAAATTTTTTTTTGTGTGTAAGTGGGAAACTGATCTTAGTTCACAGTCAATTATTTATTTATGGTTCTTAATTTCACTCACTATAACTGTGTCAGCTTTTTAATCAAACTATTTTGAAATAAAAAGGTGAAGGGGAACTTCAGTATATATGAAACAATATGTCTGTTTCAATATATATATACATGACCACATACATGTGAGAAAGATAAATGATCTTCAATATGTGTAATTTTTTTTGAACCAGCACTCATCAGTTGGTCCAGATCACCATCTCTCACACATATATACAATCAGTGCTCAGGGTACATTAAGATAGCAAATCTTCAAATTTTAATGCACAAGCTTGAAGCTTCACCACTCACCAACTCTGCAGCTATCCATACCAATGAAAATCTGAGGATCAAATGCTCAAAACCCTTGTTAATGCCAATATTATTGTCATACCCATGTTATCCTTAATTAAATCTGACCTCTCACACATAGGACCTTAATATGTCCCTTTAATTTTACAGAAGCATAATAAGCAGAATATAGGCTGAATATGTAATATTTAAATACATTTATATCATTTATACTTAATATAATTATAAGGGACTTGAAGTCAGACTTTCAAGATCCCTACAGCTATACAATCAACTGTATACAACTAATACATATAGCCACATACATGTGAGAAAAATAAATTATCTCTTAATATATGTAATTTTTGCTGAACCAGCATTGATTAGTTGGTTCAGATTATCATTTCTCACATATATACAATCTGTGCTCAGTATATAATAAGATAGCAAATCTTTAAACTTTAGTGAACAAACTTCAATCTTCCCCACTCTCCAACTCTTCAGCCATCCATATCAATGAAAATCTGAGGATGGAATGCTCAAAGCCCTTGTTGATGCCAATATTATACTTTGTATTATTATGAACAAATGCATTTACATGTCCACTATTATCTCATTGTTTAATTAAGATTTAAGAAATTATAAATAATAATTATATTATAATTTATAAACTATGATAAAAACAAGAATCACAAAATCAGCAACAGGGGAAACACTTTTATCAGTTATATCAAGACTTAATATAACTAACTATAAATATAAATAGGCTTGAATTTTATTTATGAGTAGATTTTATTTGTTTAATAAAATAAACATAATTATTTTACATTATACTTTCTGTAGTGAACAAGCACACATATAATTACGCAGTATATATTTTGGATAGGCAGAAATTATAATCAATTTTAATTTTTTATAACCCTACAGGAAATATATATTTTTCTGTAAAGGTGTTATTTATTTTAAGAAACTAACAGTAATAATAATAATAATAAAAAAAAAAGAACTAACAGTAATAATGTCATTTCCTCTTGCATAGTTAATAATTGTATACACAAATATATTGTTTTCAAGCAGAACATTAATTTATTTTTAAATGCATCTCATTTGATAAATTAAATCTGCATGTAACATAATCACTAATACAACTATTTCTACATAGAGATATATTTTATATTATTATTTGGTTGTGCTTTATTAGTTTGTTACTTAAGGACTAATTTCAAACTCTAACATTTAAACTATCCAAAAATCAAAATAGATTTGAATTTATACAAAAGAACAAATAAAACCTAATATCTGCGTTGTTATAATTTGCAATTCAAAATTTGACTATTAAAGAATTAATAATCATACGCACATAAATATATTCCAGTCATGTAGGATTTTAATTCATTTTTTATGAATTTCATTTGTTTATTTAAATGTCCACATAACATAATCTATTATGTAATTAATGTAATAGAGTTTTGTTTTATAATATTACTATGAATGAATACATTTAAACATAATTTATTAGCTTAATATTTAATATATATATATAAATTATATAATTGATTATGTTATATGTACATTTAATTCAACTGATGTGGTTTATATAAAAATATATTAATTAAGATCCTACACGACTAGAATATATTTGTGTATGTACTTATTAATTATTTAAAAGGAAACACATTATTAATTATTTGTTTTATAGAGTAAATAAGATCTTCTTAACATATAAATTGCAATGATAAACTAAGAATCATGGCCAATATCTATCACAGGGGGATGCTACAAGATTCGTCATCTAGAATTTCTAATATTAAAGCATCAGCTTCATTGGGAATTTAGTAGTTGATAGTTATATAAGAAGATTATAACTTATTGGTAAAAGCATATAATTAAACCTCTCCATCACTACAGCAATTTAATTTATGCCCACTATGTTGTGACAAATTGGAGACTCCTTGGAATATTCACTTGGCCATAACATATGATGAGATAAAAATAACAATTACTAAAAGATACCATAATAAAATAATTCATTAGAATATACTAAAACACACACTATAATTATTTTTAGTCATTGTATTTTATAATTAACTGCCATGATTTAATATTTATTTAATCAGTTTACATGCAAATTTATCTCACTGTGTTCTGACTCAAAACATTATGTCACATATGCCCTTATATATGACATTGCAAACATTGTTTTGAATACCATCATGGTCCAGATTTCAGTAATAAATCAGTGATATGTTATTTTATTCCAAAATTAATTGTATGTTAAAGCTAAGTTCAACATGTGTACTCATATATATTGCTTCAGAATTTTACTTAACAGGAGACACTAGCACAGATTCTAATGAGGTATTTTTCAAGAAATACTACTATTCATTCTTAGTATTCTTAATAATGTAACAGATAATCATCACGGAAACATCAGTAATGAATTGCATACCTAATTCATAAATATTTGAAATACAATCTAAAAATATAAAATCATGCAAATAATTACTAATTTTAGAACTGTAATTCAAAATCTAAAGAATAAGCACACAAATCATTGATAAATGGTAGACATGCATCAAACATATATCTTTAGAATAAAATAGGTAAAATTTTGAAAAATTGTTTTTGAATTACATATAACTTTGTCAACATCTTCTTTATTGTACAAAGAACATTTGTGACATATATAGTAATGTAATTAGAGTCAGTTTAAAACTTTTATTAACAAAGCAGTAAAATAAAGACTCTTTCCAGCATCAGTTTTAACATACCACCAATACTTCCATTAATTTTCTTTTTCCCTTTTAAATATTGGTCCTAATAAAATATTTAAATTCTGTCAGTATTCATAGATATTAATTTTTAATAGTGATTTTCATTGACCTATTTTAATTTATACATTGTACAGGTTCACATAAATAAGATTATCTTTTGTTAACTTAAATCAATACTAGGAAGATAATTTATGCAAACCAAAATATTGGTTCTTATTAAATATTCTAAAACAAACAATTATCTGTCAAATTTATTCTTCACAAATTGCTCTCCCTCTCTCTGTTTGTACATTTTTAAAACTAGCATTATAATAATACAATATCATTCAAATAATTAAATCTAATTTACACAATATTTGTTAGTTTAAAATGAATAAAAATATTAACCAAGAAATCAGTGCTTCATGAGTCTTTAAGTAAAAGAAAACCCATTTTAGAATTTAAAATCATGAAAATGTCTACAAGTATTGATTTTGATACAATTACCTCAGATCAGTCTTTAATGAGCAGTCATCAAAGTTCATTGGTAATAATAAGTACATTTCTTTAAAGTATATTCTTATTCTTCTCCTTTACTTTCTTTGCATTTTTTCATATATATATTGTGCCCTTTTGTATCGGTCTCCATACATTGTTATATCAATTTGTTAAAAAATTTTAAATTTAAGATATATTATAGCTATATGATGTTGATTTTATTTATAATAATCTTTCAAAAGTTTAATTAAAGTAAACTATGAATATTTGATATGTGAAGTTGTGCTAATATTTGAGAGATGTTTCAATAAAAAAAAAATGATAATATTATATGATTGGGAAAACTGGCCATGATCAATACTGCATTAATAAGTTTTGTAAATAAATGTTTAAAGCTAAAAGTTTTAAAAAAGACAAGTTAAAATTAAATGCATCTATATTTATTGTTGATAAAGATTAACCTTTAGTAAGTGAATATAAATATTTTTGTTATTAATAATATATAATAGAAGATTAATATTTGATTTTATAATATCGAATTATTATTTTAAAGTTGTTATAGTATATTATTTTTTTAAAAAAATGTTTATTTTATAAAATTGAATTGTTAGTTTATTTTTAGATATTACAAGCGTTTATATCTGTGTTGTAAGTCAGGTGACAGATAGACATATGCACACATATGCTTGTAAGTTTTTTTTTTAGTAAAGTTGCAAAACTGTTTTAAAATTCTATTATAAAATTTATAAATATTATATTGGCTATCACGAGATAAAAATAAAAATAATTAGTGTCAAATATTAAATCTGATTTTTAAAATACTGTTTAAAAAATATAATGAATAAAAATAGACTTAGTTTGTTTAGAAAAATAGTCTTATAAAAGTTAAAAGTGAAATAAAGTAAAACATATATTTTAAAAAATGTTTAATGGATTTAAATAAATGATAAAAATTAATTTAAGAATTAAATAATGTAATAAATAATAAATATTAAATAAGTCATTATTTATTTGGTAAGATATGTAAATAGGCTAGCAAGGTGATTGTTTAATTTACCAATCAAGTGGGTAATTTATTCCGTATAAAAACCGAGGTTCAATTGTTGAGGGGGGTGATTGTAATTTCTTTTAAGTGAAGTGTGCTATTAAATATAGCTAAGTAAAAAAATTATAGACGCTCTCATAATAGTTTCTTAATTTATAAGAGAGTAGTTCTAAATAATTTTATAAAAGTTTACCGTTAAATATGCAGTGCTAATTTATTTATAATTCCCTATTGATCGTCTCTATCAAAGCTCAATTTTACTATCAAATAATCATGAAAATATCGTATAATGATAAAATGTGTTGGAAACCTTATATTAAAAATATAATGAACGCTGGATTAACTAGGAGAATTACTAGTTGGATAAAAATAATATATTGGACATTATATGAATTTAAAAGTTGATTATAATTAATTTTTTTTAAAACAAATATTTTAAAGAAAGATAAATACTTCTTTATGAAGAAAGTATTTTTAAATTATATTTTAATATATCTTTTGGTAAAGATATGGAAATTAATAATAATTGCAGAAATACTTGCCTTATTAAGTCTTTGTTATTTAAAAGACTAGAGGTTGATAGATTTTTAAAAAACTGATAATTCGGAAATTTAATTGATAAATAAATACCTATAAAAAACGTTATAGTATTTAAATTCTATATGCTGGTTATATAGAAAATTTTAAAAAATGTTTTGCTGAATATTTAAAGAAATGTGCACAGAAGTATACGAGGATATCCAAGTCAATTTTTATAAAAACTTAAATTAAACATTTAACTATTGATTAATCCTAGGAAGATAATAACTTTTAAATAAATCCGGATCCTATAAACTGTTTTAATTATTATTTTGTTTCTTTATGGTGGAACTTATTTTATCTTATTTTTTTTAAAAAAAACGTTTTCCATTTATTTCATAAAAACTGTTTAAACACGTGATGTACCGGAAAAGGAAGCGATGTTGATAGAATTTTGTGTCTAGGAAAAAAAGAACAATTGTGGATGGAAAGAAGACACCATTGGATTTTATGTAACATATTTTGTTTTCTTAACTAACACAGATATTTAATTATTTATTGATCTATCAAAGATAAGAGAGGTACATTTTAAAAGTAATTACACATTAATATAACACTTAATTTCATAAAGTTTATTTTTTTATATAATTTTACAACACGTAATATTTTAAGAATAATTGTTGAGTATAAATGTGATATTATTTTGTAAAACTATAATCCTGGAGGACATCGTTTGGCTGATTATAAATTGGAGTATCATTTATGGTAATAATTATATAATATTAATAATTTAATGTATTTTGCTTTGTTTTTTTTAGATAAACCAAATATTATTTGATTGTTGAGTGAATGTATAAATATTTAAAGAATATACACGCATAATACTATCAATAATAGTTTTATTTAAATATGCATACTTTATTCTATAATATAAATTTATTACAACGTAATAAGAGTTATCCAGAAATAATTATATGATTCTTTCGTGAATAAACTTTAATGTTTCTGTTACAATATTAGGAATTTGATTTATTATATTAGTATGAGTCATTTATATTTATTTTTCAAGTTAGTAAGAAGTAAAAAAAAATATATCTATATTTTTATTTTTTATTAGACAAGATAAATTAATTTTATATAGAAAATTATATTTTGTTTGAAGGGTTTATCATATATAGATGATGAGATATAAGAGAGTTTGGATAGTCTTTTGTTTTAAAAAATTGGTAAGCTGATACTGAAGTTAAATAAGATTAGAATGATATTTGAAGATAGGATTTTATTAAGAGGGAATAGGAATAACAAGTAGAGAAGAATAATAGTTTAAATGGAAAAGAATCATAGAATTTTATTTTAGTATAATAACTTTATAAATTGGTAATTTATAAATAAAAATTTTGTCTTCACAAAATTGTTGAATAATTTTAAAAATATTATTTTAAGAAAAGAACATATATGTATTGCATATTTTGGTAAGACATATATTATGAATTACATTAGAGTGAAGTAAATAATTATGTAATCAATAAAAATCACATAATATTACAAAGTTATATCAATCTATACATTAGTTGATATTTAATTAATGATAATAATAAATGTAATACATAATAGTTACATTATAATAGAAATAGCTATAATACTTAAATGGAGTAGCATTTTAATTATTAAAGTTTGTTTATTTTACATGTGCTACATAAGTGATATTTTACATAAAAGCCTTTTATTGTACTAAGTGATTATAAATGATATCTAGTAAAATATAAGTTCATAAACTCAATTAAATGTTACTGATAAAACATTTAAGAAATGTATGGATTATTTATTTTGGATTATAGAAATAACAACAATGTAAGAATCTT
Organism: Epiperipatus broadwayi; assembly: GCA_028023455.1. Taxonomy (NCBI): domain Eukaryota; kingdom Metazoa; phylum Onychophora; class Udeonychophora; order Euonychophora; family Peripatidae; genus Epiperipatus; species Epiperipatus broadwayi. The sequence goes on from JAQFVV010000154.1 coordinate 1,344,120, forward strand.
GTATTATTATTATTTTTCTTATTTTTATTTTTCTTGATTTCCACTTGTAATGTAAATAATGTATATAAGTTGTTTATTAAAGTTGATGTAAATAAATTTGTTTAAGTTGTTTTAAAAATGTGTCGAATTCATTATTTTGCACCACAGCATTTGACAACAGATAATTTAAATAAAACATAATATTTGCACAATATGAATTAAATTATTATTATTATTTTTAAAAAAAGAAATACAGTATTTTCTTAATATAATTTATAGAAATTCATTGACATTAACATATTATGTTATAATGGTCTAAAAATAATTATAATGCACAATATAAGAGTATAATATTATTTATTGCCACATATTATTAAATTATAAGATTTTATTATATTCTTAATTAAGATACTTTATGAAGATAAAAGACATGTAGATGATTTACTTGTTTTCTTAGTGATTAGTAGTATAATAAAATAGATGAGGTTAACTTATACACTGGAGAATGTTATTATTAGTTATTTATTATTATTATAAGTTAGGTGTAGTTAGGTTTGATATTAAATCCCTTATCATGCCTATCTGCAAGAAGTATTATTACTTTAAGATAATTAAAAGAACCTGAGATTATTTAGTTATATTTCTTTGATAAAAAGATTGAGATTTATTTATTATTATTATTGAAGTTAGTTAATTTTTATAAAAGACATAGGAGTGCTATAGATGTATTAGTGAGATAATGAAGAGGTAATAGTATTCTTATGCCATTGAGATAATATCTTAGAAGATATGGCCTCAATGTAAATTCAATTACCACTTGTAACTTCACTTCATAGTCTCATGATTTAATAAATACTTATTTAATTAGTGCATGATATTGAACCATATTAATTTTCTGTTAGTTGTACTAAATCTGATAAGATATAGTATTATAAAAATATATTAATAATAGTTATACATATTTTAGCCAAGCATAACGATTTAATTGAGCTAGTCATATTTTAAGTTATATTATATATTTCTGGAAGTGAGGGTACAATATATATTATATATTTCTGGAAGTGAGGGTACAATATATATATATTGTTAAGAACACTATGATGAAGACTGCAGGACAGTCAAAACTGTCAGGAAAATAAAGGTTATATATTAAAAAAATGTTTGCACTAAAGTGTATATGAGGGGAGTTATTGTAAGCAATAAGTACATTTATTTTTAATGTGTTTTACTATTATTATTATTATTATTATTATTATTATTATTATTATTATTATTATTATTATTATTATTATTATTATTATTATTATTATTATTATTATTATTATTATTATTATTATTATTATTATTATTATTATTATTATTATTATTATTATTATTATTATTATTATTATTATTATTATTATTATTATTATTATTATTATTATTATTATTATTATTATTATTATTATTATTATTATTATTTCTGTTTTACATACTATTGCTAGAATTTTTGAGAGGTGTGTTTATAATAAAATTATTTTAGATGTTTGTAAACTCATTTCTTCTTCACAGCATGGTTTTATGCCTAATAGATCTGTAGAAACTTATGTGTTAACAATTTATGATCATATAGAGGACCAGCAAAGACTTGATGTTGTTTATTTTGATTTATCAAAAGCTTTTGATAACATAGACCACAGTATTTTTTTTCACAAATTATATCAAATGGGTTTTTCTACTAAGCTTGTTTATTGGTTTCAATCCTTTCTTCATGGTCGTACTGCATATATTAAATTTAATAATACTATTTCATCTAATTTTAAATGTAATTTGGGAGTTCCTCAGGATAGTATTTTAGCACCTATGCTTTTTAACATTTATATGAACGACCTTAACGATTGCTTAAAATCTTCTTATCTTTTGTGCTATGCAGATGACTGTAAAATCTTTAGAAGAATCACATCTGTTTGATTGCACTCTTCTTCAAAAGGATATAGATAATTTTAGTGCTTGGTGTGATCTAAATAATATGATTGTTAATTTCAGTAAATGTTCCTTAGTCTCGTATTCTAAAAAATCTGAAGTTTTGCATTTTTCTTATTTTATTAATTCTCACAAAATTTTTTCTGTTGAATCCCAAAAAGATTTGGGAGTTATATTTTCTAGTAATGGATCCTTTCTTCCTCATTTGGAAATAATTATTGGTAAGGCTTTAAAAATTATAGGTACTATTCTAAGGTTTGGTTATCATTTCAGTGGTGATAAAAAAATTAAATTATTTTTATCATTGGTTCTTCCCATCATTGAAAATTGTTCAGTCATTTGGAATCCTAGCTCTAAACAGGGATGTAATTTATTACAATCAGTGTCTAATAAGTTTTCTAAATATGTTTCTTTGGGAAATAAAACTGTTGTTCATCTTTCTTCTAGAAGACAATATAGAGATCTTAAATATCTTTATAAACTTGTTAATAAAATAGTTCTTTTATCTAACACAATTTCTACTGTTATAATTAGATCTCATGTGCATGATGCTCGGTCTGCTTCTGTTTGTTACATTAAAACTTGTCATTCCAATGTTCTTAGATTTTCTCTTTTATTTAGGCTACCATCTTTATATAATCAGATGTGTAGTAATATTAATTACTTCAATTTAGATTATAATCAATTTTGTAATGTTATTAAATTTAAATGTCAGATGTGATTGATTTAACTTGATTTTGTTTATATATATATATGTGTGTGTGTGTGTGTTGAATTGTTTTTTTTATTATTATTTTGTTATGTGCTTTATATTTATCCCTTTTATTTATTTGTTATTATTAATGTTTTAATAATAATAGTTTATATGCTGATGTTTAATTTTACTTTAGATTTTTAAATGTGTTAATTATCTTTTATTGAAATATAGCACATAATTATATTAATAATTTGTCATTTAAACTCATTTATGTATTTATATATTTGTTATGGTGCAATACTGTAATTGGCTTTATACTGTAGTTTTGTAAATAAATGAATTGAATTGAATTGAATTATTATTATTATTATTATTATTATTATTATTATTATTATTATTATTATTATTATTATTATTATTATTATTATTATTATTATTATTATTATTATTATTATTATTATTATTATTATTATTATTATTATTATTATTATTATTATTATTATTATTATTATTATTATTATTATTATTATTATTATTATTATTATTATTATTATTATTATTCTTTTTCTTCTTCTTCTTCTTCTTCTTCTTCTTCAATGTTTAAATTGGCATTGCAGGATCCTATGTTTTCTTCAATTGATTTTATACATCCAATCACAATCAATTTTCAACATATATTGAGTTTATATTTTTATCCATAGTTTTCTAATACATGAAATATACAGATCATTGATAATTGTAGATTTTTATACGGTTGATATATGGTTGACTTTATTTTAAAGAGTTCAAGGATCAACTCTATGATAAAGCTGGTTCTGTATACTTAGGAAGAAGTTCATAGGTATAAATTAATAATGCATGAAAAGTTTTTTAGTATCTGAGGAGGTTTCTGTCAATCATACATTAATTTGATGATTGCTTCTATATTGACAAACAGCACAAACAAAAAAAAACGAAGACAAAATGAGTTCTGTTGCACATTATTTATACTTAATGTTTTTATCTAAAGAATTCGAATCTTATAATTAGTCAAAAAAAGTTATTGTAGGAATTTTAATTTTAAAACAAACTAAAATTTTGAAACAAAAACGTAAGATGTATAACAAAGTATAATTACAGATTAATTAATTTTGATAACATCAAAATATAACACAAACTTACATCTTACTTTCAATTTATTTTATGTAAAAACTTAATTAAATATCCTATAGCTTTTTTTTTCATTTTATTTGGAATCTGTTAATGGAACATTTTTAATTACATTTTTTTTTTTTATCTTAAAAAAGAATTAAAGTCATACATAAAAAAAAAAAACTTTTATTTTCTATACTAGAAAAATAAAATTTTTTTTTTTTTTTTTTTAAATCTAAATTAAAAACCAATAACCAATTTATTTAAACTTAAATAAAATTCCCTATAAACTAGCACATGTACACCTCTATCTGTACTAAATTAAAATGTAAACTCTTATGTCATATTTACTATGATATACTATTTTACTAATATGCAATGAACTTTAAATTAATTTCCTTTTGGTAAACAGTTAAATAAACTTGAAATGGATATATCTCTTTTAATATATAAAACAATAATTTCTTCAATAGACATATTTATTTATTTTTTGGTGGAGGGGGGGACTAGGTTTCAATATATGCATATTTTTTTGCTTATGTTACTAAAACATTGAAATTTATTGATTTTCTTCTTGTTATTTACTAATTTCTTACATTTAACATATATTTATAGCTATTATTATGGAGAGACACATCCAATTTAAGGACTAGATTAGCATAATACTTCTGTATTCAAAAATAAGAATAGTTTTTTGTTTAAACCTGATGATGCTACAATTATGCAAACCTTCCCATTAACATAAATTATTTTAATCTATTGTTAAGTTTAGACAAATATCATTGCATCACAATTATTATTTAGAAATTTTGAATATTAACACTGTCATACTAGTTAATTCTCCATACACATATTAGAATAAAATTTTGTGCATTAAATCATCAAACATCATGTGATCACCATTCTTTATACTTACACAAGCTGTTTTTCATCACTGATGAAAGCCAACATCTGGAGATATTGGATGAGTAGGCACTAGATAGGGATTCTATACACAAACCTTCCTGTATCCAATGATTACTCTGGCTTGTATGGAGAGTTTTGCCTCTGTGAAAAACAACTTGTATAAGCATAAAACAGTGATCACATTATGTTTGTTGGTTTAATGCCAATCCTGGCCAATAGGATTGTGATGACTATGGTTATTAAAAAACCAAACAACACCAAAAACTATGGATACTAAACTGGGTACAGATCTCCACAACTATACAAACTAATGAGCTTAGCTTGAAAACATTATTGTGTTTTCACTTTGGACTCAAAGCTTTATAGTTAACTAAAATAATAAAAGGTGGTTGCTGGAGGGTTGCATTATATTTCTAAGATTTAGGTACAGTGCTCTCAGATCCAAGGCTCCACACTGATGAAACCCACAAGCTAGAAACTAGTCTGGGGATATTGGGTGAGTCTGCACTAGATAGGGATTTTATGCACAAACCTTCCTGCATCCATTGATTACTCTGGCTTGCACTGATGGACACTAGGGTATGGAGTGTTTTGTCTCTGTGAAAAATTTTATACATTAAATGTATACATTCTTTAATTAAATAAATAAAATAAAACAATGAGAATATTAAAATTTTCAACTTCTCTTTCATAAATATTATTACATACATTTACAGTTTTTTCATTATAAATATATAATTTTCTAATATTATTATTAATATTATCATTTTACACTATATATAAGTTTTTTTTATATAATTGTGTTTATATATTTCAGAATATATCAAATAATGTTTTTTTATTTTACTTTTAATGAGAAATTAAAATAAAGGTAACAAAAAATAATTAATTTTTCCTCAATCATGCTAAATGTTTAAATATATTTTTTATTAAAATCTTTATGAAATATAGCCTTTTGTAATCATTTATAACATTATGATTTATAAAAAAATGTCATTTAAGGAGGTATTATATATAGAAAAATATAGTCCATTCCTTAATATTGTCAAAGGAAAGAATTGGTATTTTTTATATATGTCAAAGCGTTGACGGGGAAGTAAACCTGGCCAGCTGCTTGGAAGGCAGCTATGCTAACCGCTAGGCCACCAATGCATGACAAAAAATTAGTATTTATTTAAATAATAAAATCTATGTTTATAAAAATATCATAAATCATAAGAAAATAAATATTTACAAAGATTTTTAACAAAAAAAAATCAGTCAAGCGTTAGTGGCCGAGTGGTCAGCACAGCGGTCTTACAAGCAATTGTCTTAGTTCGCGGGTTCGCTTTCCGGGACGATGCTTTGATACATGAAAAAAAAATTACAATCAGTATAATTTAAGCATTTCGCAGTTGGCATTATTTAACAAAAGTTGGTCATTGTTCTCATTATATTTATTTTATTTTAACAGATCAAAGATAAAGCAAAAATACAAGAATGTTTGTTTAATATAATCTTAAATGCTGGATAAAAATTAATATAATTGTATACAAATGAATTAGTAAAATTGACAGTAACAATGGTAATATAATAAAACTACATATATATAATGTATAAAAATATTTTTTTATTGTTGTTTGTGAGAATACTGGTGCTATTTTAATTTCTGTATTTTTTTATTTGTTTAATTTATAGGATATATATGTAATTAATATACATATTAAGTTAAGCAAACTCTGACAAAGTCTTATATGGAAAGGTGTTTAAAATGTGGAAAATTAATAAATAATAACTAAAAAATTAATAAATGACTTAATAACAGATGCAAAAAAGGCTATATATAGAAATATTATATATATATTGAAATAATATAATAATTTCACCTGGTTATAAACATCCATCATTAAATAGCAAACAGAAATATGGGAGGGGGAGGCAGCACATCAAAGATATTTATTTTGGAGCCAAGCTAGACAAGAGAAAGATAAAACCATTTAAACATAATGATAATAAAACATGTATATTTTGAGATGTAATCAATTCATAATACTAACAAATAGACATGTGTAATGTTGTTTTCAATTATACATTATTAATAAAAATATTTTTTAAGAATTATTTAAAATATTTAACATTGTGTAAAATAATTTTAAATTTAATTATAAAAATGTAATAATAGTAATGTTTTATTTATGTTTTAAATTTATAAAACACTTGATAAAAAATTGGTAATTTAAATATGCACATTGATATTATTTTAAAAAGTAATTAATTTAGAAAATCTCGCCTGAAAATTTTATTGTGTGTATGTGAATAAAAAAAATGACGTTTTAAAGAAATCATTTAATAATGTGTTAGAAAATGACTATAATTAAAATATATGAGATGGATTTTATTGTGACGGCAGGATAGAATATGCAAGATCCCTGCCTAGATTTGCGAACAAATCTTATAAAAATGTCTCCAGGATGAATTAAAACAAAATATCATGAATTCCCACTTTCTACAGCAACGTAACTATTTTGCTAATGGAATTATGTGACAAGTGCCCAGCAGTAGTAGATGTTTATAATTTAAATATTTCAAATCAGGATTTAATCAACAGTCAGAATAAGTGTTAGAGCTCTTAAGATAAATAATCCAGAAATATTTTTATTGATTACTACAAGCATATTTAAAATAAAATTAAAGTGTATTTTAAGAACATCTCTATTGCGCATAAGGTCCTGAAAATTTTATATATATAAACTTTAATATAAATTATTTATAACTTAAAAACTTTTGGATATGGAAGCACCATATTTATATTATTTATTGTTCTTTATATATTTTAAAGTGCTTTATAAATTATGCACATTTCTCGTAGTAGTTATTATAATTTAAATATATTAAGTTTAAACCACTAAACATCACATGATCACTATCTCATACTAGCACATAATTGTTATTAAACAATTCAAAACAAAGCAAAACTCTCCATTTGACTATATAAGCTATTGAGCTTGGATTGAAAATATTAATTGCATTTTCAATTTCATTCTCATAGTTTTGTAGTTAAATAGAGTTAAAAGGTAGGTGCTGGAGGGTTGCATTAGATCCTAAGATCTAAGTGCAGTGCTCTCAGATCCAAGGCTCCTCACTGATGAAGACCACAAGCCAGAAACTAGTCTGGGGATATTGGATGAGTAGGCACTAGATAGGGATTTTATGCACAAGCCTTCTGGCATCCATCGATTGCTCTTGTTAGCACAAGATGGCACTACTGTATGGAGAGTTTTGCTTTGTATATTAAGTTTACATTAATTTTGTTTTCATAATAATATAAAATCTTCTCATAAGTTTATTTAATATTGGTAATTAAAGGAATAAATTCTTGACAATTCAGATAAATAAATTGTTAGAATTTCATATATATATACATGAAAATGCTCATATTCTGGCAGCTTGAAAGTCATCATTTTTGTAGGATTTTGCATTGTTTGAAGATAACATGCTACATGCATAAACTGCTCACAGATAGTTATCCCAGTGTATGACCATCATCTAATAGTGGGCAAGTCCCAAATTTTAAACATTTTGATAGATAAAAAACTCATTCAAAAATTCACTTGGCATGAATTAATGCTGGACAGTGAATCAGATGTACATCTTCCTTTTACCAAATTGTTGATTAGTCATCACAGCATTCTTTCACGACATCACAGTATACTTTAAATTGTAAAATTAGCAGTGAAACTAACATTTTGAATAACTTTCTCCTGACCAAAATATCTAATGTTCATATAAAAAGTAATTATTTTCCTTTTTACAACATTATAAATGTTTAATTTGATCTTTATTTAGACATTTGTTTGTGCCATTGGCTTTTATTACAGCAGTTCTAATATGTAAATACTGATAGAAGCATTGAATTTCACAAAATTTCTGTGGAAATAGGCATATATTTTAATTATGTTTTTAATCTATGAATTCTGAATGATCAGTTGATGATAGTAAATTATTAAATAAAAATGCATGTGCACACATACAGGTAGTAAACTATTAAACAAAACTGCATGCACATACAGCAAATTAAGCAAATCAGTAGTGAATAACTTAAATAACTAAATGACAAGTTTTTAAGCAGTTTTATCTAACTTAAATGGTGGAAGTTAATAAACATCACATGCTTGTGTATAACTGTTTTAAAACAGGCCACAATCCAGAAACTAGTGTGGGGATATTGGATGAGTAGGGCACTAGATGGGGATTTTATGGACAAGCTTTCTAGCATCCATTGATTACTCTAGCTTGCTGTGTGTGGCAATATGTATAGTGAGTTTTGCCTGTTTTAAATGGCAGATGTTATTAAAGTTTTTAGAGGAATGTTTCTAACTTTAAAAATGTTTAGTTATCATCTCTCCATTAATAATCTATTCTTTATTTTGATTAATTTGTTGGAATTTAATTTTTTTTATGAAAATTAAATAAATAAAGAAGCAAGTTTGAAATTGAAGTTTAAATTTGAGATAATAGTAAAGAAAAATGTATAATAAATTAGTAAGAAAATGTTTAGCTTATGGTACAAAGTTTCAACATATCCTAATTTTTTCCCCATTGTACAGGCAATTTCATTACTGTACATTATGCAGTAAGGTATTCAAACATAGATCTCAATAAAATGCCAAGAAAAAAAACTATTGAAAAAATATTCTCTCTTTTGCTTAGTAACATCTCACATAATTTAATTAGTTGAATTCTGTCATATCTCTTTAACTATAGAAAAACCAGCCCTTTTATAATATTTGATTAGGAGTCATATGAATTTTGGATTTTACATGATATAAGTATAAACGCCTGACTGTTTTGGAAGGAATTATTTAAAACTTTAAATGAAATAGAAATAATAATAATTTTAGCCCTTTATTTTTAATAAATGTAACAGAAACATATAACTTTAACAAAAGTCCTATGAGATAGCTTTTTTGTCAATAATTTTGATATTATTTAAATTAACAAGTCCTAAAGTGAGTGTCTTATTTAACAAGCTACATTGTAAAATCATAAGTAAATTTTCAAGTTAAATTATTTACACTTGTTATTTTGTATAAATATCTTTAAAATATGTATTTTTTATGGTTATTAAAAGTAAAATCCTTACACTAGTTTTCAATTTATTTTAAGGCGTGGGTGCTTGTACATATTTAAACTTTCATATATCAAATCATTTCCAATGTTAAGAAATTCATATGCCCTCTGTGAATAAATATATAAGCATCCATATTTCAAAATAGCCAGTCCCAAAAAGTATCTCTGAAACTATACTCTATTAGATCCAAAGTCTTGAAACACAAACTAATGCAAACAATGTTTGTGAAAATTTAAATAATCAATAATCTTAAATTTGTGTTAAGTAAACATGTTTACTATGCTTATACAAATGTGGACTAAACATTAGGTTATTTTAATCTTTGACACACTTAACACAGATATATAAGAAAATTATTCTAGTGCATAATTGGAACAAATATCCAAATATCAAATTACTTCCAACATTATGAAATTTTAGCTGTACTCTCTGTGGACAAATATATAAGACTCTGTATTTCAAAATAATCAGTCTAAAAAAGTACCTTTGTGAAACAGTAAACATGTTTGTTTAGGGGCAATTTAAATTCGTTGCTTATTTAAATTTCACACTCTTTGTTTGAATTAGTTTATGTTTCAGTATTTAAAATCTAATATCGTACAGTTTCAAAGAGGTCGTTTTTTGAACTGCCTGTTTTAAAATATGGATTCATATATTTATTCACAGAGGGCATACCTGAATTTCTTAACATTGGAGATGGTCTAATATTAGAATATTTTATCAGTATAGCATTATGCACTAGAATTATTTTCATATATTTAAACATGTGTGTGAATACTTGTCTGTACATATTATATTTAATGTTTTGTCTGTACCTGTTTGAACATTTGCATATAGTTAATTCATCAAAATGTATTTTTACTTTTGATTTAATATCTTTTTTAGTAACTAAATTAACTTAAAAATATCTCAGGAGGGGAAGGTTTTTTTATCTCTATTTTTTTGCTTCCAATATTTTCTACAGGTGTCAAGGTGCTTTCTGCTATTATTACTATAGATAAAAGTGAACATGTATACCACAATGCATAGTAATACTTTTAATCATATGTAAATAATTTTTACCACTAATTAAATATGTATTGCTTAGGAATATAAATGCTTCCTGGAACAATCATGTCCAAATATGTTACTAAATCTACTTGCAAGCAGATTTTTAAAAATCATTTTAAAATAAATTTGAAAATATGTTTATACCTATTTATATATCAATGTCATTTCATTTTGTCTTCTTTTATCAGACAAAATGGACTGACAATGTTATACAAAAGAGTAAACATATTTGCAAGTTTATTTTAAAAATGGTTCTTTAGAATTTCCTTGCAGTTTGTCCTAGTAACTTATTTGAAAAGCTGTGAAGTATTTATATCACAGGCCTTTGGAAAAGACTTTTAATTGGATGAATTGTGTTAAAAAAATTTCTGTGTATTTTTATGATGCATTATTAAGTATACTGATAGCTAAAACAGTAGCAATTTCTCCATATGATAGTGTCATCTGGTGTAAGACATAGTAATTAATCGATGCTAGAAGATTTGTGCATAAAACCCTATCCAGTGAATACTAATCCAATGTCCCAGACTAGTTTTAGCTTGTGGCTTTCATCATTGAGAAACCTTGGATCTGAAAACACTGCACCTAGATCTTTGGATATAATGCAATTCTTGAACAACAATTTTTTACCTATTTATTTCACTATAAATCTGTAATCCCAAAATGAAAACACCATAATGTTGTCAATTCAAGGTAATTCACTTGCATAGCCATACAGATTTTAACCAGTTCAATATCTATACATTTTGATGCCTTTGGTTTTTAATAACCACAGATATCTTCATCCTATTGACAAGATTGGTATTAAACCACTGAAACATCTCATGATCATCATTTCCTAAACTTGCTCAAGCTACTAAAACAATAGCAATCTCTCCATATGGTAGTGTCACTCAGTATAAGCCATAGTAACTGCTAGATGCTAGAATATTTATGCATGGAATTTCTAGCTTGTGCCTACTCATCCAATATCCCCAGACAGGATTCTAAATTGTAGCTTTCATTAGTAGGGAGCTTGATTTGAAAATGTGTTTTCATTTTGGGCTCATTTCTCTATAGTTAAATGAATAGGTTAAAGGGAGCTGCTGGAAGATTGTCTTAGATCCATAGGTCTAGGTGCAATTCTTTCAGATATAAGGCTCCTAAGTGATAAATGCCACAAGCTGGAAATTAGTCTGGGGAGACCATATGAGTAGGCACTAAATAAGGGTTTTTTGCATAAACCTTCTAGCATCCACTGATTATTATTGTTGCATTGGATAGCATTACTGTATGGAAAAATTACTACTATTTTAAAAGTTCATGTAAGCATAGGGAATGGTGATTATTTCATATTGAAAGCTGCTACATTCGATCAGTACATGTGTTTGGTTCTTTTCTCTGTGACAAAACTCAGTCTGTGCTATCATGGTGTCTCTTATATATAAAGAAATATAAAGTGATAAATGACCAGATGTTTTTTTGAGCAGAAAGTCAAAATATTTGTGCTCAAGAAATCAATATTTAAATATATGTAGAGTTTGCTTGTTATTTATGGCAAATATTGGGGAATTTAAATTTTTATTTACTTTTAAATATAGGTGTACATATGTTTTCCAATAGTCCATTTGTTTTGTGGTATCATTATTAGTAGTTTAGGCATTGATTTAATAGCTGCTAAGAATTTATATATGATTTTAATAAAATAGGTGAAAATATAAAATTTATTACAGAACAAAAATTACATAATAAAAAATAAGTATAGGGGATTTGAACTCAGATTATCAAGCACCCTTCAACTATCCACACTATCTCATACAACTGATACACATCGCCACACACATGTAGAAAAGATAAATAATCACCAATATATGTATTTCATGCTAAACCAGCACTCATCAGTTGGTCCAGATTATCATCTCCCACACACATATATATATAATCAGTGCTCAGTTTATATTAAGATAGAAAATCTTCATACTTTAATAGACAGGCTTCAATCTACTCCAACCTCCAACTTTTCAGCCATTCATATCATTGTATGAGATAGTGTGGATAGTTGAAGGGTACTTGAAAATCTGAGTTCAAATCCCCTATACTTACAATTAAGCTCCCAGTTTTGTGAAGATAGCCTGGTTTTCAAATATTTATAATAGAAAATAGTTTTTTTTAGATATTTCAATAGAAAAAGAAATTAATATTAATAATTCAATTCATAATAATATAAAAATGAAAAGAGAAGTATATTTAAAAATATTTAATGAAAAAAATATAATATGAAATTCAAATATAGATAGGGTCGCATATAAGAGATTAATAATTAGAACTAAAATAAACAGAGAGATGATCAATTATAGTTTTAATAAAAATGTACAATAACAAAATTATTAAAATTTTAGGAGAATACAAACTAAGTAACTATCCAGTAATGACAATTAAATATCATATAAATAAAATAGAAAATATGATGAATAAAAATAAGTTATGTTTGAAAATTAATTTTTAAAAAATACTGAAGTTAGATAAAATAAATAATTGTAACATATCTAATGAAATTGTAACCAAAATAAATAATAAAAATGAAATTAGACTTCAATTTTTTTAATAAAAAAGGGAAACAAAATACTATAAAAATATTAATAATGATATAAAGGACGTTTATAAAACAAACTGTAAATAAATCTATAAAAACAGTAAGTAGCATCGCTTGGGGGGGGGGGTAAGAATTCTATAATTAACAACATATGACAAAAAAAAATTAATATTTATACAAACAAAATAAGTCATAATTTTAAATATAGGATTATTAGAATAAATAAATAGGATATGAAATAGAATTAAAAAAGCAATAAGGTTTAAAAAGATTCAGAAAATGTTTTAAAAACTTTTAGAATAAATTAATTATTATTAATAATGTAAAATGTTATTTTAAAAAATTAATAAAAATCACAATTAATATTATAAATATCATTTAAGTAATATTTTCTAAGGCTGTAACCTCAGGAATATGTGTCTGAAAAATGAGAAGGTAGGGACCTCTACAGGTCTTAAGCACAAGCTTACATCTTGGAAGAAAATAGGGGAACCCTTCTTTACTTCAACCTACTTTTATATATGAATAGGTGAAGATGAAGTGGTTAGATCTAAGAGCATGAAGCTATTCAATACTTCACTGATTAAGTTCACAATTCCAATTATACATTATTAATCACGAAATCTTTCAATTTAAATAAGGAGAATTATAAATAAATTTTGTATTTTATATATATTTTATATAAAAAAATTTAAAAATAAAATAGAAATTACTTTATAGGGGATAATTATTTTTATTTAAATGCATCAATTTTATTTGAATATCTTAATGTAGAATATCAGGTTTTTTTTTCCTTTGTTAAATTAAAGGGGTGTAGATTACATATTTTTCTAAATATTACAAAGTAATCAAGTCATATGTCACATGACTTTAACAAACTTGTATTACAAATGTTATTTATAGAGCTCACAAATAAACTCTTAACAAGCTTTGCAGAATATCCCCAACCCCAGACCAGTTTCTGCTACTGGCTTCCTCAGTGAGGTGCTAGGATATTAATGCTTGAATATCCTAGCACCTCACTGAGGAAGCCAGTATTAGAAAACAGTCTGAGGTTGGGGATATTCTGCATAGTTTGTTAAGAACTTATTTGCGAACTCTATATATAACTTTTCTAAATATATATGTTACCAAGAAAATGTGAAAAACATTTTTGGGCCAAGTATAAAATTTCATTTTTATTTTCATTTTTTACATACTTTTCCTAAATATTGTATAAATTATGCAGGCATTCTAAAGAATGCCCAATGCTTTTTCAGCAAAGTATGAAAAAGATTTTTGGCAAAAATGACTATGGGAAAATGTAAGAAATATTTAACCCTAATGGAATATCAGTATGAAAGAAACGGACTTAAATAGTGTTTCTTTTTAGTAAATAATAAAGTTTACCTATATGCTGAATCTCTCATATTATGCTGGAGTTTTTGCTTTCTTAATATCAAGTATGGTTTTACTATTAGTTCTCAGTGATAAGCTCTATGATGCTAAAACGTAATACTAACAAGTTATCACATGATGATGATAATGAAATTCTAAATTGTATATAAATATCAAACAAGTCAGGAAAGAAATAATGATATTTTTGTAACATTATTTTAGAAATAAAGTTCCAAGAGTGAAGGATTTTTAAATTGTATAAATCTTCAAGAATGGAAAGAATTTTAAGGCAATTATCTAATCTTCATTAACAAACTGTAAAGTGTACACATAAGATTTACTAACAATTTCAATCATTAATTTGACTAATCACTTGCTAAATGCATGAAACTTAGTGTCGATGTTGTCTTTGCAACTTTGTTGGAAGTGATTTATAATTTGCTAATTTTTCTTTTGGCATTTTATAAAATGCCTAGCAGATGTGTTGAAATCTAAGCATTTCATATTTGGTTGTCCCACTTTTGGCATTGTATAAAATTTCTAAGCATTATGTACAATGCTTGTTTTCACACTTTGCTTATAACATATATAATAATTGGTCAAATGTATTTGTTTAGTTATTATTATAAATGTTTGGAGATCAAAATATAGTGAATAAGTATTAAAATAAAGTATGCAATAAATTACAATTAAAATATATTACAAAATTTTATATAATATAAGAATTAAAATTGTAATATTAGTTAACCAAATGATTTTTGTCTTCTTTCTTTTTCTATAAATTGATTTCTACTTTAACATATTATACCATTTACAACTTTCTTAAACACTTTATCAATACTCTTTGTTTTGTTTATTTTGTGTATTTAATTATGTATATGAATATGTGTAAAGTGTATTAATTATATAATTATATATTTAAATATTGTAGCTCTGATGATGTCTGCAGGACAGTCGAAACTGTTAGTTTTGATATAAATAAATAGTATTCTTAAAGTGTTTAAGAAAGTTGTAAATGGTATATGTTAAATGATTTTTGAAAATTATGTTATAAAGCATAAAAAATAATTATATAGATATATATTACATGAGTAGTATCTGTGTATATTATGCATATTTTGTTATGTATGGAGCCATTTTCCATGAATTGACTCAAATGATGGTGTAAGAAGACTTTGTAAAAAAGTAAAATAATGGATATTTGTTTCTTTTATCATTGTTTTTTAGATAAGCAGATGCTTGACTACTTCAATATTAACTGAGCATTTGGCACATAATTGTGATAAATATCAATTGAATTATAATTCTTTTATTGTAGAATACCACCAAGAAAAGGTTTAAACCCAGAAGGAAATAAACATATCATTGGAATCATTTTAATATACTTGGTTCATTGGTAAATGGATATCTGTCTACCTGATATATTTATTAACAACAATGAAGTAATAGTTATAGAAATCAAATTAAACAATCTTATATGTTTATACTGGTGATTCACCTTAGCCACCAACTTCAGCATTGCTCATTTATGCATTAACTTGTGGTAATAACTGTTTTTAATGAGACATATTCACTGTCATCTGATGGAAAAATTAACAAAATTTAAATAAGTAACATGATTACTACCTGTACATATTAGTTTTTAAACTGTAATTGCACATTTCAACTTGTGAATTGATCTCAGTTTACTTTTAAGTTATCTAAATAATGTTTTGATAATTAATCCTTACATAAATACCAAATATCTCAATGATTTATTGATAATTATCATTTTTGCTGATGCTATTATTTATAAATAATATTAATGTTTACTTTACACATTTATGGATGGATAAATAATTAGATGTAATTGTTGTTTTACCATTTACCTTTTTTAGGTTAAATGGATGAATTAATATTGAATTAACATTAACACATATGCCATCTTTTGATATGCATAATTAATTTATTATATATATTTAAACACATGGCATTTGGATCACAACAGCATGAAAATGAACATCATTCTATATCTCCATATTTATTCAAGTGATATATGATCATTTACACAATCAGTTATGTTTAAACAATCTTAAAGAAATTCTCTGCAAATGTTTATTATTGAATATGTTGATATTATGGTTGCCTTTTCAAGTAAAATAGAATTTAAAATTTTTTATATGATTCCAATTTTTTGGGTCCAGTGTATTTTAAGATGATTATTACAAACAACAAAATATTGCCATGAGGTAAATTCTGAGTAAATATGACTATATGCTCATATAAACTATATTTGAAACAAAAGTGCCTTAAGTATAGATGTTTATCAACTCATTTGAAAAACATGACATTGATATAATGGACATGACATTTGGGAATGGTTAAACAAATGAGTGTTTTTAATACTCTACAAATGTCACATGGATGTTTATATACATCATCAAAGCTAATGTGAATTTTTTAAAGCATTAACACCATTATTAATTTTAAAATGCAAATTTTTATATTACGTTTATTTATTTGATTAGTAAACTTCAAGATTGTTAGCAAAATATAAGCATTTTTGAGAGGACAAGTTAACATTATGTTAAAATACAATATCATTAAATTTAGTCTATATAAAAAAATTAACAATTAATATAATAAATCAGATTGTATCTGCTTCTGTGAAAGAATAACAACAGGGGAGTTTTTGGAGATTCAATTAATTAATATAATACTTCTTAGGAATATTGTTTTGAAAATGTTTTAGGGGCTGAAGCTTCAAAAATCTTTAAATTAGAGTCCTAACACTAATTAATAAAGCTATTAAGTTGTAAATGGATTATTTTCATAGAGGTTACTTAACATTGGATTTTGTTATGGTTATCTTTTACAAATAATAAAATAATTTAAATACAGTGAAAATGAACTGCCAAAGAGGGGCATCTGATTTGACCAAGTACAATAAGCCTACATTTTATATTTATCTATTTTGGAGAATATATGTTAAATATATTTTATTACTTTGATTGTATTATTTAACTTTAAAAAAGTTTTAATCTTTTATTCTCAAAAGGTAAAAGTAAACAAAGCATATAATACCTCTGCTATTATGATGAAGATGACATCACAAGTATATCTTTTAATTAAAGGGATTTGAACCCAGATTTACAAGCTCTCTTCAATAATTTATTCTATCTAATGTAACCGATATATAATATGACTACATACATGTGAAAAAAGATAAACGATCTCCAATATGCGTCTACTTTAAGTGTATATACTGAAACAGACAGATCGGAGAACCGATCTTCGTTTCAAGTGTTTTATGTACGGTAATTCAAGCTACTGTTCGCCCGCAGTGAGATTTTGTCTATTTTAATTTATAATAAAAATTAGTTATATATTTTATAGTTTATCAGTCAATGTGTAAAGATGCCGTATATAAATGTCGCAAACCATGAAATAATATTTGTGTGTGCGTGGTTTGCGAATTTATATCATTTAATTTAAAGTTTCAGTGCGGGCGTATTTGTTTTAAATTTTAGTTTTAAAATTGTATAAAGTCGTTTAAAAATACTGATCAAAAATCACATTCCTTTGATCAGTGTTTTTAATTAAAATCTAATTGCACAAATGTTCAGAGCAATTAAGTTGTATTCAAAATTAGTAAGGAATTTTTATATGTAATTATTATGTCAATTTAAAAATAGGATATTAAATTAAAAGATTGCTAAAAACAGATAATTGATTGTTGGTCAAGCTGCATCGCTAGAGGCTAGAGAAAGTAGGCGGAGCCTAAAACAAAAACAAGTCGGAAAGGTCAGCAGTGGCAAATTCTAGAAAAAACTTACATTCTAACTTTGATCGTGTGTGAGAGAAGTAGTCTCGAGACAACACAGCAGTTGAGTATAATTCAAACCTTATTATTAAGAAGTTTATCAGTGAATCGCCATGTTCATGGGCTAAGTGCCAGGAGCTGGTCTCTGCCCGCCAATATGGATCCTCGTGCCGCTGTTTGATCATGTTTCATATACTTCAGAATTTCCAACTTCCAATCTCAAAATTTACTATGCCTTACAAATAACTTTCAAAAATGCGCGCCTACGTTCGTCACAAACCAAGCTGGATGAAGAAAGAAGAGAACTTTGTTACATGAACTTTAACTTTCTTACGTGCTTAATATTATCAATCAAGTAAATCATATGTAAGTTTTTATATCATTTATAATGCTATTATTTAACCTGTCAGTAAATTTTCTTTTCTTTTTTTTTTATCCTCCGCTCTAGTCTTTAGAAATCATTTATAAAATTGTAATTAATAGTAATAAGATTTCAACTGAATGCATTTATATTTTCTTATGTTGCTTGTTTCATGGACAAACATTGCCAATAGTAATATTTCCAACTATGTGTAAACTAGTGTGTAATAATGATCAATTTAATTTAAAAGTAATTCCATGTTCTGAATTAAATATTCTTTCACATTCCGAGTTAGTAAATGTAAATCACTTTATTATTCTGTGTTAAGTTGGTATAAAATTACAATCTAAGTTTCAATATTAAATATATATAATAGTTTCAAAGTGTTATCGTAATGTCATGTCTGATCTGAGAAATAACTCCCTGTATAATTTAATACTGTCGCTACCGCCTGTCAACCTGAAGGGTTAAGAGTCCCAGAGTAAAATTAACTAAGTATTGTTTTTCACCTTCAGTTTAATTTCGCTATGTTTTTATTGGGGTAAGGATCTCAGCCTGTGGCGTAGAAACAGACTAATAGATTCCAGGTTTTATATAATTCCTTTTAAAAATCCGCTTCAAGTATTCGTCCTTCATGTCTATGGCAATGCCTTCCCTTCGCTGAAGTCAGCGTCTCGCCATTCTACCATTGGGGAATGAAAGCAGTTTTTCTTTCCCGGTAATCTCTTGGATCACCGGGGTTCGAAATGATCCCGGCTGGTTGTAGTGTCCCGGAACTACTTGGGGGCATTAAGCCTTGTCAAAGTACAAGCCGCCCGGTATTCCGTTAATGCACCGCAATTGATTACTGTAGGGGTTTTGAATGTAGGCAACCACCAGTTCATCTATTTTCCAGGTCGTATTTATATAAAACCACCAGTTCATCTATTTTCCATGTCGCATTTATATAAAACCACCAGTTCATCTATCTTCCATGTCGTATTTATATAAAACCACCAGTTCATTTATCTTCCATGTCGTATTTATATAAAACCACCAGTACATCTATCTCTTATGTCGTATTTATATAAAGCCATCTCCACTGTTCGTCTACGTTCCGGCTCGAGCCTATTCTAATAAAATAAGTTAATAAAAATCTTTAGATAAATATTTTTCCAGTGCTCAAATACTCTGATTCTCTTAACCACCCGTCAATCATTTAACTATCCAGCTATTGGCATAAGTTTGTTTATTAAATAAAACGTTCACTAAAGACTAGTAGCCAAATACAAGAGGATTTATGAAGTCTTACCGTACTGTATAACACTATATTTATATGCTGTATATTTCTATTATATAACATTATATTCGTGTGCTTTCTATTTGTCTTATTTAACACTATATTTATATGCTTTATATTTGGCTTATTAAACAATTTACTTAATTAAATTTTGGTGTCCTCCACTTTATTACTCTCTAAGTCTATTTAGCCACTTACTGTCTGTATTGGCAACTTAAATATATACGTTACATGAATGACCGTCCCAGTGTCTAGAGTCTAATAAACCTATATATCATTAACTGTAAGAATTTAGTCCATGTTCTAAGCTGAGCTAGAAAAGGGATAACCCTGTGCTGGTGTAAAGTCATCATCGGTTGGTCATGCCGGGGTTTGGGTTTGAATTCAGTTGGCGTTTTGGAACTAATTCCTAAACGTGGGCTGGGTTTGAACTCGGGTACTGTGTATGAGTAAGCGTGGTGGATTTATACCGGTACAATACTATATTGGTATTTAAATATTAATTTTTATTTAATAAAAGCTATACGCATTTACTAACATTTAAATGACCCGTTAGGCTGATTATGTGGTGGCTATCTAAAAGAATAATATCTTAAACCTTCCTACAATCTAAAAAAATTTCCAAACCTTATTGCATTCAAAGCACTATTATGAGTATGTGAGGAAAATATGATATCATTACACTATAATGTTTAATTGCATAAATAATTTTTTCTACACTTTATTGAATAGATAGATGGTTACTGAGAAGTGAAAAATGAGGTTTTAATATTGGAATTATCTCACCATTGCTTTAATCAAGACAAGGCAAAAATAATTGAATTATTAGTTAATCAAGAGGTCTTGTTATATTCGAGTCTAGGGGCTGACAGCCAAGCTTTGATTTGGGACTCTTCAGCTCTCTAAGTTCAACTTTTTACTAGTGGGTTAAACCTCGATTAAAATATAAACTTGGAGGATGGGAAGTGAAATTGTAATTCCGCGTAATAAAAATCGTCATAAGAGTAATTCCTCTCTGTTGAAAAATTCAAGACAAAAACATAAGATGCAATGGATAAATTATTAAAGAATGAAGTAAGAAAAGTAACAGCAAAGCTGAGAGAACTAGAAATAATAACTATTTTATTTAATGGTTAATTATATTTGAAAAGAATGCGGATATTGGGGATATTTTTCGATAATCTGTTTTATATACATTCTCATATTGTATATATTCTTAATATCAAGTTTTGCTTTGTTTATCATTAAGATTGTCAGATGTAGTGTTATGCCACCTGCCTCTTTTCTATCATTGTTAATCTAGTATTTAATTAAATCTTTATTAAAATGTAATACACAAAGTCCTCTATAATGTTGCTTTCTATCTTCATTAATTTTGCATTCAACTTCAGAATATCACAAAAATATTATTTACATTTTCTGATATAATTTAATCCTTTCCAAATGTCACTTCAAATTTTGCAAACTTTTAAAAACCTTTAATCTTATTTTATTTATTTAAATGTTTAAATTGTTTATCTCTCACACTTGTGTAGAACTCAGTTCTGAACAGAAACAGCCAGGGTAGATTTATCTTGTAATTACAAAAGATTAGTGTATATTTCTGACAAGTTTGATTAAATATTTTTTTATTTTTTAAAAATAAATTAACAAAAATTTATTTTGTCAGATTTTTAATATCGTAAGTCATATGTTATAAAACTTTTATTAATAATTAATAATATATATTTTATAGTTTTAAAAATCTCATAATTTAAAGTTATTATTTAAATAAAACAATAATCGGGGAAGAATGGATCAATTTTGTCGTCTGAGGCAAGCTTTAAAAGCTACATTTAAAATTATTTAGTAAGCCCTCATTGAGCAGGAATCATGCCTCCTTCTATCATGATTACACCTGGAATTCCCATTCTGACCAAATAAAATTATTTTTAAGGAGCTTTGTAGATTCAGGAAGCTAGCCTTTAGTCAAACAAGTTATCACCCAATATTGGTCAGTAGCGATCCAGATAAAAGATAAAACAAAAATGGAAAATCGCTCAAATTCTTACTATCTAATAATTGACAAACATGGTAAGAACTGCCTTCTCTTTTACTGTCTTTTTATGAGGGCTAAAGTAAACCACGATTAATAAAAGGAAAAATATGTATTAAACAAAAAAAAAAGTATTTTACTTTAAAAACAAATTTTATTAGGTCTAATAAAGGTTACATTTTGTATAAAGCATCATAATTAAAGGAATGAAAAAAACCACACACATTTGAAATGATTGAGTCAATTGTTAAACAATTGAAATTTGAAAGACTCAAATTATATAATATTGACCAATGTTTGACAGTTGATGTGATTATCCATGTACATTTGAGTGGTTGGAAAGTTTGTATAGCTTCCAAGTCTCTTCAAAAATAAATTTTGATGACAATAGTTGATCTCTCTTCTTAATCTTTTCCATTGTTTTCGTAAAGCAAGCATTTTGATCTAGGTGAGGCTGTGTGTATTTAGAAAAATACCCTAAAAATTAAAAAATATATAAAATTTAAAAAAAAAGAGAAATTAAAATAAAATGTAATAACAAACAGATTAAAAAAATAGCAAGTAGATTGAAAACATAATACTAGATTACTTTATTGATATTTATGTTCTTATTTATAAATAATTTATTAAAACTTTCAGTTTGGGAAACTGCTACAACAACAATTTTTAAGTGAGACACGATAATGTATGCAAAAATAAAGAATATTAGAAATATTTGAAAATTAATCCATTAAGAAGAATTGATTAGCTGAAATGCTATAAAATGTTAAGAAAAATATTAAATACTGTTATAAGAAAATATAACTGAATTGACAAGAAAAGATGTAGAAGAAAATCATAATATCTTGGCATTAAGGTCTGTTCTATCAAATACAAAAATCAATAAAAAATTTATATATCAAGTATTTAATTCAAATGTCATTAAATCAAATTTTTTTTATTCATCATGCAGAATTGTTATGACTTATAATTGTAATTGTAAAACATTTTGTGCAATATAAATTTGACATATTCGGCATTTTAAAATCTTCTATTAATATAACAAAATGTGTTCAATATGTACAAACTATAGATAGTAAATTAATATTTATTTATATTTTCAGCAGAGTTTAGAATTATAGTGAGAAAAAAAAAAGATTTCTTCTTAAAATATGAAAATTCACAAAACGGAAAAAAACCGCTAGAACCAGGGGTTGATAGTCTACCTGTATTTATTTAGAGTTCTCATATTTCTTTATTTTTTGCTAAAGACAAAGTCAAAATTATTTTTAAACATTATATATTATGCTCAATTATAAAATACAAAACCACCGACAACACCAGACATTGTATTACTCTCATAGCTGTGAATTAAAAAAAAAAAAAATCTGTATAATATAATTCAGAAATTAAAAATAAAATTAATTAATTGTACTTTTTATAATTGCAGAAGAATTTACAAAATAATATACATCAAAATGACATTATTTATTAGAAACAAAAATGAAAATTACTTACAAATAGCATCCACTGCGGTAGACTAGTCACAAAAGACAGACAAATCACAAAATTTCCCAAAGCTCTCTCCGATTTTTAAATCTTGCGGGTCAAAAAAATCCAAAAATTGGATTAATCATGTCACTGTCTTGGTTGCCATGACAATATTGTCATGTTATTATTGACGATGTCTACTGGAAGGAAAATCGGTAAGTATAAAACGTCATTGGTTGAATAATACTAAAGTACCAGAAATGGAGTGTATAAAAATGATTATCCAATTAAGATTATTAATAAATTGTGTGGAAAAAAGAATATAGAAAAAATTGAGAGGAAGTTGAGAAAAAAGAAAGTAAAAAAGGAATTTATGTATAGTGGGTATAAAGTATCAAAAAATACTTTTTTTAAGATTAAAAAAATAATGAGAGATATAAATAAGAAATATGGGAAGGAATGTAGTTTATTGTTGAAACCAATATATAAAAGGAAATGTAATTTAGGTAGTATGATAAAAAATAGAAATGTTGAAAATATGAATAGTATTTATAAAATTGAATGTTTGGATTGTAAAAAAAGTAATAAAGATGTGTCATATATTGGTACAGCAAAAAGCAAATTAGAGACAAAATTGAAACGGCATTTGAGAGATAAGAATTCTAATGTAAATATACATAGTAAAAAATTTGGACATATAGATTTTAATATTAAAATGTTGGAGAGGATTACATTATATAAAGAGAGAATGATAAAAGAGAGCTTATATATAAAAAGATATAAACCTGTTTTGAATAGAATAAATTAGATAAGTAATGCATGAAGAATAAAATTGGAAATAAATGTGTTTTTGAAGGGTATAGGAAAAAAGAAGGAAATAAATATTATTTTTCTATAATTGGTTTTGGATAAAAGAAAATGTAAGAAAGAAAAAGGTTTTTATTTTGAGGAGAAGGGAGACAAGTAAGTGTAGTGTATATATAGTGTAATATATTATTATACATAAAAGATATAGATAAGTGGAGAGAAAGAAGGTTTTTAGTATGGATGAATTGTTGTGTGGGGGGGGGGTAGGTTTTATGGTTTATATGTTATTTTTATTTATTTATTATGTTTTATGTTTTTATTTTATTGTTTATTTTTGATTTTTTATATTTTTTTATGTTTTTGGTTTTATTATGTGGATAGTTATGGAGGTTGTTATAATGTAATGTGTTTTTTCTAAATCCTTGAAAATGACTATAAATTAAATATAGTTGAAACGTTGGATATAATGAACAAGTGGATATATATATACAAGAAATAAAGTTTTGTAAAGAAAGGATGAAAATGAGACTTTTAATTGTTTGTAGTATTTAATTATATAATTATATGTTTAATTTACTTTAATATCTTTGTGAGCTCACATATATATTTTGTATTCATAAATGTGAAAATATGGCCATTAAATTTTAATGTCTGTTGGCAATATAATATTTTATATTCCTTTGGTTCATTCTGAGGCAGTTTTTCTATGAGAGTTTCCATTGCAATTTTCTTCTGAGCATTTAAAATAGGAAGATTTGCAGATTAATTTATAGAAGTACATTTCTATGGAATAATCACTTTAGATAACTAGTTTTCCTTTTAAAGCAAGTAAATGGTAAATATATCTTCAGCATTCTATAGTGATGAATAAATCGGCAGAATTAAAATTAAATTTTTAAGCATTTCTTTTTCTACCGCTCCATACTCGGCTACAATCCTGTAAATATAAGATAAAGCATTCTGAAGGATTCTCTACTCCATAAAATGCATCATATTAACTTTAGAAATTCTTATATATTTTTTTACTTCTATAGAGTAAAGGGAATGATGATGAAGTGAAGTGTGTTACAATTCTTCCCGCAGTTTCTTGGAAAGCAGATAATTTAAAAAGCTTCTGGTGGTTCGATAGCAACATCTTTGTTTTTTATAAAATAATTCTTTATTTTAAAATAAAATAATAACACATTTTATCTTTACACTTACTTTATTAACATTTAAAAAATACTTATAAAATTTATCCTATATATGTGATTTAGTATCTTGTTGTAATAATAATGAAAAATATTCACATTAAAACAATGCCTGTAAACTTAAAATGAGGTTCACAATGTATATATATATATGTGTGTGCTTGTGTGTAAATAAAAGAATTTTGTATGCATTCTAATAGATTGATTTAAAAATGAAATTAGTATGTATTTAACCAAAAAAAGAACAAAGAGAAAAGAGAAAAACAATATTATGCATCCCATGTAGATTTGGATCTTGCTTTAAAACTTTATTAGAAGCATTTCATCTATAAAATTAATATTTCCTTTCTACCATCATTTAAATAAATACAGTTTGTGATGAATTATTAATCTATATATTATTGTGTGAATTTGTTAATTATTTCTTTTAAATATCAGTTAATTGTGAATTTATTAAGCTATATTTATTTTATTTGAGTCTTTTGTGTTATTAAAGCTAGTTTTATTAAGTGTGTAAATGAGAGGAATATAAAAGAAATATTTAAGAGGTTTGGTCGTATTGTGCCTCCTTTAGCTTAGTTCAAATGTGATAGTTTTTTTAAAAATAATCCTGGTTAATGATTAGTGTTTTTATAGTACTATTTAATTAACAATATAGATATTTTATTCATACAATATATATATATATGTGTGTGTGCTATCATAACCTGATTTTAAACTATTCCTAAAAGAAAATTTTTTGTTGGCTTATTTTATTTTAATTCTCAATTGGTTTAAAAGAATCAAGTAGTTTACCTCATTAGTAGATATTGATTAACAATACTAGTGTAAAATGGCATACATAATTTGTATTTTTTTTAACAAATGGTATATCAAATTGTTAATTTATTTTATATAGCAATAAAATATCAAATTAATATTTTATTTTATAAACATCTGATAAAATGAATTATGTATTGATAGATTTATTTGTTGAAATTTTTTATTGCATACATTTGAGTAATAATACATAAACAAACAAGATAGTCAATTATTAAACAAACAAGTCAGTCAATTATTATTTGCAATGTGTGTATTCATATGTATTTAATTAAACAGTATTAAATTATATACATTTAAAAACACTATTTTTTTAGAAATATTTATTATTTGCATAGGTATTTTAAAATATTGATTATTATATATTAAATAAATAAATATATAAGGATTGTTTATATTTTATTTAAAATATGATTTTAAAAATACATTTTTAATTTGTATTTTTTTTTATTACATTAAAAAATATATTGTATATTATTATTATAGAGTTAAAAAATATTTTAATGTTATGCAATGCTGAAATATTAACAAGAACTTTTTATTAAGTGAATGTACAGACAAAATTTAATTCTTAATTGCTGAAGCCTTAGCAATGAATTGAAATTGAGTCAAATCATAAAAACAATATTTGGGATAGTGATATAAATATGATATCATCAGGAAAAACTATTTAAGCCCCTGATCTTAGTTTTGTCACTTTCTCCCAATTTTCATCTCAGTAAACAAACTACATAAATTTTGTACACTCTATATTTTAATAATATATTGGAGGTTTTATAATAAATGTGAATGGCTAAGTAAATAAACTATTTGCTCAAAAGACTTTTGCCATTTGGGAAATCTGCATAACATTGGATAATAAAAATCACTCATTG
Organism: Epiperipatus broadwayi; assembly: GCA_028023455.1. Classification (NCBI taxonomy): domain Eukaryota; kingdom Metazoa; phylum Onychophora; class Udeonychophora; order Euonychophora; family Peripatidae; genus Epiperipatus; species Epiperipatus broadwayi. The sequence continues at coordinate 1,371,542 of JAQFVV010000154.1, forward strand.
TGTAATGTAAATCAAGTGATACAATATGTATAACTGATTGAATATAATTTGAGAACTGCAATGTATTTTATGAAATGCAAGGAATTGACCAATGCTATTACTATTGTAAAGAATGAAATGTTAACATTGCAATATTTTAATTTATTTGGAAACTCGTAACTTTGATAAAATGAAGAAAAACTTTTGAACACTATTTAAACTAGGATATACTGGAATTTTAACTCAATATCTATTTAACCTATCTATGCATTAAGGTTTCTTTTATTTTGGATAATATATATATATATATATTGTAATGATCCGGAGAATTAATCTTAATGTAATCTGCACTACAGGGTGCCATCTAGGCATTTGAACCTAGAAAAATTTATAAAGTAGGCAGATACGTAAGTCAAAAAAAAAATATTTTTATTTTATTTATATATTTTGATATCCGGTCATTAGCCCATGTCACTAGCTCAGGGAGTAGCAGAGATTTAATAATATAATATCTTATCTAATTATATTTCAATATTAAAAAATAAATAAAATAAGCCACTGCCAGTAATTAACATACAAAAATTTATTTACGCATATATATATATATATATATAAGATTTAACATTATTATTTTAATATGTTTACTTTAACATTTAACATTATTTTTACTTTTATTTTAGATTTTTAATTTACATTTTAAATTTTATACTATTATTAGTTCGCACAGAGGGATTTATAAAAGTTGTTTATAAATGTTGAGTATAGATCGGTTACATAGATTACATGGCTAAAACATTTCAAAATAAACATAAATGATCAAAATACAAAATCATTGATACCATCAATTGCATAGGGAATACAAGAAACCCAATGGTATTCATCGTAAGATACTGCAGTGGCACCAATAACTTAAAAGACATCCGAATAAATGCATCTTAGATACTCACCGTAAGGTATCAGTATTTACTGAATGTCTATATATATTTTGATCGAATATGAAAACCAAAAACATAATTAGCCGGTAACGAATCCATGTAAGCATCTATAAACAACTTAAATTTTAAGCATTTTTATTTAGTGTCGAGTATGAATAGACTACATAGATTTGCATTTGAAGATAAAACATTCTATCCCCATTTAACCTTAGGCTAAAAGTTCGCAGTCAACCTGGCATCAATCCATCTGATATATCGATGTATTCAATGTAATACGAATACGGCAACACAAAATAGGTTAAGATAAGACATTGACTCTCATCAGATAGGAATATTACATCTATCTAATGAGAATAACAATAAAAAAAACTCCATAGAAACGGACTGCGGTCATTTTGCCGACTTACGATCGCATTCCCTAGGCAAGAGGAAGTGTGTGGCATATACAAGTGATTCTTCCCATAGCGAATCTTGCATTACATCTACTAACTACATCAATATATCCAATCCATTGACCCAATTCAACAATGACATGAATAACCTAAGATTACCCTCCCCTAATATAACTTTACAAATCTATACAGCCATTCACGCCTGACTTAAGTTTATCATTGATATATTTTAATTTATTGGAAAATAGAAATCATAATAAAACTTAAAGAACAAAAAATATATAAATGGAAATGATTTTACAAAAGAAATACATCAAATAACATTTTAACTACTTTAGTCAGATAGGAAATTCTTATATTTATAAATATTGAAAAGTTTAGTATTTAGAGTTCTTTTGTTTAGAAATGTTCATAAATTATTTATATTTAAAGCTGAGAGTTCAAAAAGTTCTTACGATTTCAAAACATTCCTTTTATCCATTGCTTTCCATTTGGAATCCACATTAAATCCCCCAATGATCCTATTGTCTTCAGTATAAGAAAAGCGATGTTTCATTTCTTTTTTTTTTTTTAACAACTGAAGGGATTGAAGAGTGTGTCTTTTCAATCCCTTCCCCTTCAACTCTGCACTAACACATATAGTCACATCTGTTCCTTCTAATTAATTAAACCAAATCACTTTTTATTTCCAAATTTTTTCTTTTATACATAACTTTAGGATCCAATGGATGTTACATCATCGTTGATGATGATCCTTCCATTGAGGTCCGATTTCCCCGATGGATTTTTTTCATTGGCCATTCTGTTCCTATTGTTTTTCTACCTGACCATTGCTTATACATTTTAGATGCCCAAGGCTAGTTTACTAATTAAAATAATCATTTCCATTTTGCAAAAGATTAATTAATCTGTTTTCAAACTTAAACATATATTTTTATCTCTAAATCTTTTCTGAAAATTTATGTTTAAAATACTTTTTCTTTAATAAAGTTTTATTTTAATAATTATTTATCTGTGCAATTTTATATATATGCGAGTTTAAGATGATTTTTTTTTATTTTTAATTCTTACAAAAGAAGTTTTTATTGGCAAACTTTTATTTTTTTTCATGTTTACTAATAAAAAAAAAAACAATGTAACGACATCTGTGCCCGTTACAATATATATATATAAGTTATTTATAAAGTTTGGTGTAAATTAATAAATATTTCATTGGAATTATATTTTAAAGTACATTTCTTGTGATTGTTGAAGAATTTAAACATTTTTTTCTTTATTTATATAATTTTTTTAGGATGCATGTGTTTTTTTATTATACATAAAATGTAGCATAACCAAAAAAAAGTTAAATTACAGAGTAAATAAAATGTTAATATATTTCTTAATACTAATTTTAATTTATTTAAATTTATAGTATGTTTGTTTGTTTTCTTCACATATATTAAAAACAATAATTTTCATATATAAATATTAATGAATAATCTTGATAACATGTATATTTAGTATACATTGAATACATAATATTTTGAGTATTTAGATTATTAAGTTTATGTTTGCCATTAAAAGAAACAGTAAACAAACAAACCAAACATACTTGTTAAACTTTTGATATATATTTGAAGTACTTATTTGGCAATATTTATGCAAATGTAATATATTTTGTTTCTGGTTTTCATTAATGCATTATTCACAACACGTGTCAGATACATATATAAAATGATATAACAGAAAGTAATTCATGATTAAATAGCTTAACAAGAAATATGTTATTTGCTAATTAATTTATTTTATTTTTATTTATGTTTGTTATATTAATCAATTTTTATATTTTATTAATTCAAATTGGATTTTATGATTATTTATAGCTAAATTATTATACTATGCTTTAATATTAACTTTGAGAGTCTGTAAATATTTTATTTTATACTTTAAAATATTAGCTAGCCAAAATATTAAATAAAACATTTTACATATATTTTATTAAATTATCTTTAACATTTCATTAATTACACTTTGTCAGTGTAATTATAAATAATTAGTCCAGGTTAAGCTAATGTTTTGTTAATCATTCTTTAGTCAAGGTAATATATTTATTTTATTTCAAACTGTTACAATTTGATACTTCATGTTATTAGTATTTTGTTTAGTTCTATTTACTTGGTTCTTCATTTGTGGTATTTTATGGTGGTACAATTTGCTGTACAAATACATGGCCCAATAATAATTTAAGCTTAACTAAATAATAATTTATTTAAATATTTAATTTTGAATATTCTGTCACAATTTTGGCTCCCTAACATATGGTATGAATAAAAATGAGTTATCTGAGATTACTAATATGTTATTCCATCAGAATTTAACATCCCAAATGGGACCTGAAAAAATCATTTACTTATTTTATATTCCATTACAATATGTATATTTGTTATTTAATCATATAATTATTGTGTTCCTCTTTATTGATATTCTGATTACAGAAATCATTATTGTCATTTGTATTTTAGATGATCATTATATCTTATAATTGATGACATCATCATGCCACTGCCTCACTATCATTCTGGTAATTTTTACTCATATATATTAGCTCAAATATAGAACCTCAATAAATTATCATTGTCTTCACTTCATCATCATTAAAACATCATTATCTTCATTATTCTATTATACCCCAAGAGGTTTACCAATGTGTTACTATTTATTTTTATATATTAACTTCACAATTTTGTTTTGTTATAATATATATAATAAATCAAGATAGAGCATAATATTAAAATATTATAATTTATGATACATCTTTTGACTGTGAAAGTCTTCACTTCTGTAAATATATTACTACAATTTGTTCTGTAATTTGTCCGACTTCCTGCGCTCACACATTTGATATCATCGACTTTAAATAAATACAATTTTGATTATTACTAATACATACGGGTCAGAGAAAGATGAATAATTCCGTGTGTGCAAATTTTTAAAAAATCAGATATATTAATCTTCAACTGAGGTTTAAAGTTTATATCTATGCTAGAGATAATCTCTAGTTCGAAAATGATTAGAATAATCATTAGTGTATTTATCTGAAATGGATGGTGTCAAAGTTGTAAGTGGAGGGAGTTTGACAATGGTAAATGAAAATGTGACAATTTACTCTAGATAAATACTTTGCATATAATAGGGATATATATGAGAGATAGTGACTTGGGCCAACTGATGAGTGCTGGTTCAGCACGAAATGCATCTTGGGGGGCAATTGTTTTTTATTATATCTTTATTTATATGAATTTAAAAAGAATGGGGAAGTATGGAGGTGATTATTATATCTATAAAGATATTACATACGGGACAAAGAAATGTGAATAACTCTGTGTGTGTAAATTTTAAAAAATCAGATATATTAATCTTTAACTGAGGTTTAAAGTTTATATCTGTGCTAGAGATAATCTCTAGTTTCGAAAATGATTAATAGTAATCATTAGTGTATTTATCTGAAATGGATGGCCTCAAAGTTGTGAGTGGAAGGAGTTTGACAATGGTAAATGAAAATGTAGCAATTTATTTGATGACTATTCATACATTTCAAGAATAAATGAGAGAATGGAAGTTTTAAATATATAAATATTTAATATTAAAGATAATATAAAATATTAGTAATAATCCTACAAAATATTTACTAAGCCAATACTAATTATAAATAAGTATTTCAATGGTTTTCTTTTTCAAAAAAAAAATACCTTTTTTAAAAAAAAAGATAATGTAAAATAATCAAAACATTGGTGATATTTTCTTACATTTTTGTATGAAATTTAATAATAAAAAAAAAAGATGTTAAAAAATATGTTGGAATTTATGTGTTATTCATAAAAATTTCAGCGATATATTTGCAATTCTTAAATAGCGTAATAAATATTGTATTTTAAAAATAAAGTAACTGCGAATTTACAAATGATTTTTTTTTCAAGTTTTCATAATTTATATATGCCTTTTCAGCTCATTTGTTTTCACTTTATTATAATCATCTTCAACATGCAAAATAACAAACTTTTTTTTTTAAAAAAAAAAAACAAAATCTGACACATTTTATTTAAAAACTGAGTTGGCTCATATTATCTGAAAATTACACAAATTATAAAAATTTTGAGAAATCATGTGTAAATTAACAGTTAATTAAATCTTATTTGTAAAAGAGAATGTTTAAATTGTTTTGAGAATAATAGGCATGCGATGAATTGCATTGCAGGTTTATATTTATTTGTATAATTAAAATATTAGACAAAGTTTTCTTGAGTTAGTACAAGAAAAAATAATTAGACCACTAGCGTCCCAACTTTTGCCCAATAGTGATTGATAATGAGTATCTGGCTAAATGGTTATTTTGGTAAATTTTAATAAACTGTTTGTAAAAATAAATAATATTATAATACAATTTTTATTATTAATAGTGGAGGAATCATACTGCTACAGAATCTGTGTCCATGGTTACCCTTTATTTTTGTTTAATATTGATACAAATTATCAATAAGTTCAGAAAACAGCCATATATAAATTTAATCTGGAATTTATTAGTTTATTTATTATTTTACATTACTTATAATGTGTGACGATCTAGTACAATCCATTCCATTTTTTATACTTGTCTAATTTATATATATATATATATATATATATATATATATATATATATATATATATATATATATATATATATGTTTTTATCAATGTGTCTGAATTTTTACCACATCATCTTTGGGCAAAGTAAGAACACATTTCTATCCACTTTTAAAGACCTTGTGGAGAGATGTACAATCATTGTACAATAATATGCATTGTAAGATTTTGATTTTATGAGTGCACTAATTGCCTTTACCTCAATCCTAACACAACAATCCATCAGCCCAGAAGTCAGTATAAATTTAATTCCCTTTGTATATATTAACCTTTTACTTTCTCCTTTAAGACACTATTTATTATGAATGAGATATATGTCATATAAAGTTGCTACCTAATATTGTGGTATGTTAGAGCTTGATTTACATTGAGTCAGAAGTAAAACAGGAAAAACTCTCTCCATATAGTAGTGCCACTCATGACAACCAGAGTAATTAATGGATGTCAGAAGGCTTGTGCATAAAATCCCTATCTAGGGCCTACTCACTCAAAATCCCCAGACCAGTTTCTGGCTTGTGGCCTTCGTCAGTGAGGGATTTTATGCACAAGCCTTCTGGCATCCATTGATTACTCTGGTTGGCACTGAGTGACACTAGTATATGGAGAGAGTTTTGCCTGTTTTAGTAAGTGATGTGCTAGCATACGAAATAGTGATCACGTGAGTCAGAAGTACCCTATTTTTTTTAGCTTTCAACAATTATTGAACTTGTATCTCTAGAAATATTTAGGTTTGCTGATTCACAGTAAATATGATCTTAATATGTACATTTCTTTATTCTTACATATAAAAAAATGTCCTGTGGTATTATAGTTAGTACATTCATTTGATATGTCCAGGATGTGGATTTCAGAACTTTGTAAAGCCTTAAAAAATTTCAAGTGTGATTTTTTCCTTAAGTTTTCTTAGAATTTATTAGACATTCTATCTATAGACATCACCCTAGTCATTCAATATTAGTATTTAGCTGTATTCTTATTTAAAAGACAAAGAAAGATCCATCTAATTTCAGTTCAGTAGAAGAATACTGATTCACTCTTTATAAAGAAAAAGCATGATTTTGATATGATGCAACCTATATTTATGTTAAGTATGATGTATCTAAGCTATCAAGGTAATGACTTACTTTTGTGTATAGCTAAAAAGATGGCCTATATCTTATTTTTATGTTAAGATATTATATGCTTTTGAAAATGAAAATTAAAAAATTTATCTGATATAGCATTTCCAATATAATGTATCAAAATAAAATCAAAACTCTGATCAATCACATTAAATTCATATCAATATATTATTGCATAAAAACAGATAGATATTAGTATTAAATTAATTCTATAGAAACACGATTCTCGTGTGATAGATGTTACAATTAAAAGTCTGTACATCGAATCTCCACCTGTAACTTTAGGGCTTTAATAGTATATGATTTTGAGAAATAAATATTTGGCAATTATTATTAAAATGCATAGAATATTCTAGTAATTTTTTTAAAGGCTATATAAAATCTTAATTATTTCCGAATATTATTATTTTAATAACCAACATTTCTTTTATAGTAATTTGTTTGTTTATGTATGATATGATATTTATTAATTGGCAATTCAACCGAATTTAATTTTAAACACAACTTTAATCTTTTTACTATTTTTGAAATTTTAAAGAGCATAAAAATATTTTAGTAATGATTTTTTAAAGAAACCAAAAAGGTTAATCATATTAGATTTAAAAAATTCTTTGATGACTGTTATAAATACTATATAAATATCTTTGAATTAAATGTTAAAATATTAAAAACAATCAATATGTTTATACAAATAAAAATATTTTTATATAACATTTTTGAATTGTTATTAGTTCAGTAAAAGTTCACGAGTTTACATTGAATAAATTTTATATAGAAACCAATAACAATTTAATCATTTAATATCTGGGTGTTTTAGTGCAGTGGTAGATCAATGGACTTGAAGCCCTACAGTTTATGGAGAACAGTTCAATCTGATATACAAAAGTCACATGATCTCCTGAGTAATTAACTATTCAGTCCTTCAAAGCTTTAAGCCATTGTAATTTAACACAGTTGTAAAGTATTAGACTTTTCAGCTAACGTTCTCTGAATCAAAGTTTAGTTTCTTACTTTTGATGCTTGAACGTCACATTACTTCCTGAGAGACTAACCATTTGATTAATTTTTAAGTTTATATATATATTAACCTTAACTGAAACACCTGTCTCAAGTATTATTTATTATATTTATTAGTGTTCACTTTATGAAAAATAATTATGACTAATTTTAAAAGCATGTTGCACTTTATTTTATAATTATTTAAATATAAAATTTGCTTGTACTGATAATGTTTAAAAATTGAATAAAAATTTATTTGGTACAGATATTCAAGACAGCAAATAAATATTACAGAAACCAATATTATATAATTTGTAATTAAATAAATAATATTATGACATCAATTTCAGAAATATTTGTTTTTAATTACTTTTAGTGTTATCAGCAATAATTACTAAATATAAATCTTATGGATTTGAAGAGTAATTTACAACATGTGGTGCCCTAGTCAGATTGTGTAAAAAATCTCAAAATTCTTTTACTTTTCTGATATGTAGGAATATACCTAAATAAGATTTATAAATATATAACTTTTTACTGATTCAAAACTTCTGTATTAAATCCTATTTTAAAATCACTCATTATTTATTGTATTGCCTCATGAAAGATCAAAAATACAATTTCATTATTTTAATCTGTCCTTATCATTGCTTTCTTATTGAGGACTTATACCCAAAAAATATGAGAAAAAATTAAAGTCAGAATTATGCACCATGTAATTAATAATAGAAATGTAATTAAATAAGCATACTTTCTTACTGATAAAGAAAAATGGCTAATTCCATTGAGAGATTTGAAACCCATATTGAAAACAGTAAGATAAAAAAAACAGGAAGTCAGAAAAGACTGTATTAGAGACAGTGCCTAGATTTTTGAATCATTATATTATTATATAAGGCAGGAGTTTATTTTCAGATGAATATGCTGACTAATGAAAAATAAAAAATAAGTTTGTGTGTGTGTGTTTATTTAAATTGTATGTATAAATATATGTTGAATTAAATATTACCATGGATTGTTATTATAATAAAAAATAGAAATGAGATTATAGCCATGTAAACAGAGGTAACTTTTTACTTTTGATATTACCAAGAAATTATAAATTCCTACTAATTGACAATCTCTGAGGCTAAACAAGCTTTCTCATTAACCTATAATAGCTCTTTTGTTAGAGTTTTATTGCAAATATGTCAAGAATACTTACTATATTATTAAATTTACAATCCCTATATCATCATGCATAGCTAATTTTAATGGGGAATTTTGTAATTTCTAGACAGAAAGTCTTTAGATAGTGGATAGGGGAAAGCCCTAATTGTTTATTAAATTAATAGATAGGTGGAAAATAAAATAACATTCACAGATAATGAAAATAATTTGTTTAAGAAAAGGCAAATTGCATTATAGAACCAAGGTATCCAAGTTGGGAATTGAGGCATTGGGCCAATTCTTCAATACTCATTAAAGAATGTTCAAATATTCAAATGAAGACTATAAATTAATTAAATAGGACTATGATTTATGGAACATGGAAGATACAAGGTCCATCCAATAAATTAAATGAAGTAGTAAATTCAAAAAATGATGATTGACTTGTTTAGCTTAGCAGAAACTAAATATGAAAAATAGAGTTCATAAACATTGGATATTATGATCATTTTTATAGTATTTTTTTAAATAAAAAGAACAGAAGAGTAAATATTGATTCACACGAGTTTGAGAAAATACATTACGATATATAAAGCAGCCAATTATTGATTAATTAAAATGAATATAGTCATATATGGGTGGAAAGTAAGGATGATAGGAGTTTATAATATGAATGAAGAGGTTTCTCTAAATATTCAAGATTATTTTTTTTAATAATTCAATAGTGAAATTTTCAAATTGTATTGCTTAAAGATTTTAATTTTAATAGAAAAATAAATAGAAGAAAAAACAAAAGTACAGAATAATATAGTGAAGATATAAAAAAATTATGGAAACAACTAATTAAACTTGTGAACAAAATAATTTTAAAGTACTGAATGGCTTTTATCTATATAAAGAAATTCATAAACACACACAGATTCAGATTAAACAAAGTCATAAATCATTAATAATTATATGAATTTTAGAGTGCTAGATCTAAAAGTCTGTAGATTGGTATCATGTGGCATTGATCACAATTTTCTTAGTTTGAAAATAATGTTTTCATCAGGAATAAAGTCTAATTTGAAGAATTAAAAAAAAGTATGCAATAATAAAAATTATTGGATAATATCTAGTCTAATGGATGACAAATAAAAATTATTAATATATAACTTAGATGGCTCAAAATGTAAGAGTGTTTATAATATTGTATAGATCATAACTAAATACAAAATTACAATTAAAGAACAGGTTTGATTGCACAGAAAAGCATTATAGTTATATTAAAAAATAATATATGTGCTTCTGTAAAAGAAGCATTAGTTATACATAAAAATGATCATAGAAAAAAAAACCTACAGGCAGGACCATGAAATAGAAAATATCACATAAAAAATAGTCAAATATATCAAAAATATTTAAACATTTAAAGAAATTAAGATAGGATTAAATACAAAACAAATTCAAACTAAATTTAAAAAAAAAGAACAATGTAGAAAATTGAAATATGGAAAAGGAATTGCAAAAGAATTAATTCGTATTTGAGTGAAAAAGAAGCAATAAAAACTAGAGAATGATTAAGATCTTCAGACAATGAAAAGGAAGAGATAGAAAAAAATCAATTACAATGAAGAAATGGAAACAGTATTTTGAAAATTTGTTAAAAGAAAATAGGAAATCAGAAGTTGAATGAAGAACAAAATATACAATATTGTTAACGAATGATGTGCAAATTGATAAAAAATAAAAGGTCTCTAGCTCTGGTGGAATTTTATTTGAACTAATTAAAAATGATAGGTAAAATGCTGAACACTTAAACTGAATTATTTGAAAACGATATTAATAGTGATGAGATTTCCCACTGAATGGAAAATGTATATAATAATTTATAAAAAGAGTAGAAAGGACAGTTGTGAAAATTATAGAGGAATAGCAATTACTAATTCATTGAATAGGGCAAGTGGGACAATTTTTGAAAAATAGAAATAAATATGAATTTGAAGCAGTAGAACAAGCAGTGTTTCAGATATGGAAGATTCACAATAGACTACTTATTTTGTGTAAGCCAAGTTAAAAATAAAATGGCAAGAAATTAAGAGATACATTGTTTATGAATAGACATTAAAAAGGCATATAATAATATACTACTCAAAGACTATGGGAATCATTTTTGTTAACAAATATAAGTACAACTTTTATTAAAGCAAGTAAGAAATAATATAATAATATATATGCAAAAGTAAAAATAGAAGTATGATTTTGGATAATATAAAAGTAATCAAATAACTGAAATGGGGGTGTTGCCTTTCATCTATATTAGTTAAATTATATTTAGAATAAGCTCTTAATATATGAAAAAAGAAATGTGAAAATAATGAGAATTCCTCTACATATTGTAGTAAAACATTGTGTGCTATTAATGATCAAATGGTTTTGGCTCAGAGTTATGATAATTTTAATTATATTAGTAGAAAATTAACAAAAGAATATAGAAAATGAGGCATGAAAATAAAAGCAAAAATATGTTTACAGTAGTGGAATTGGAAGAAAGACAATGGATTGGAAAATATCAGCAATATAAGGTTCTAGGCATGAATATCACATGAAATTATAAGAAAAAAGTGTTGGATAGAAAAGCTATAGGACTATTAAATAAAATATTGTGAAATCAGAATATATCAAAAATCAATAAACAATGATTATATATGAAATGAGGATCGGCAGTTGAAGAAAAGAATTGAAATGAATTTGATGACTACAGAAATGAATTATTGTCAAGAAAAGAGTAATTGTGTACTAAAAGAATTTGAAAAATAATAGAACCCATTTATAATAAATGACAACAGAACAAGACAATTGGAATAATAGAAAGGATATCTTGAGAAAGATTACTAAAACAAATTTTGAACTGGATACCATTAAAAAAGAGAAAAAGAAAGTGCCATAAATTTGCAGAGAGGAAATAGATTAAAAAATTAGAAACAGAAATGCATAAGATTTATTGATGCGGAGAGAGGCATGGTGATTTGGAATCAGATGTCATAGCATTATATACTGATAAAAAAAGGTAGCAATCTTGAAAGTACAGCTATGCTAAAAAGGCTAGTATTTGATTAATTTGCGAAAGACCATAAATTATACATAATGTTGGGGAAAATACTATATTTAATTAAGTGTGTGTGTGTGTTGTGGGGGGGGGGATTTATGCAATTTTATATGTCCATCTTTATTATTTACTTTTTGCTGGGTTGATAATAAAGTTAGTATGATAAATATATATTCAAATATCTATAATGTATTCATAAAAAATAAAAAAAACTTATAGCTAGCAGTTTTGAAACATATTTATTTTTGATTTTTACAATTTTTTTGTAATTTCATAAATTTCTAAATATTATTTAATTCATATTATTAGATGTTTGATCATTTTTAAAAAGAAAAAACAAAATAATTTTGTAAACATTATTCGGGATATTTTCATCTTCATTCGTTAGAAAAAAATAGAGAAGTGGATAGAATTAGAAAGAGAATTAATTAACCTTATTGAAAAAATTTTTGCTGTTTTTTTTTTTTTTTTTCAGTATTAAAATAATCATCTGAATATAAAATTTACTGGATATCATACTTTGTTTTTTATCATTTCAAAAAATGACATGTTTAACTTCCATTTTAAAAAGAATAATTTAAGTTAATTAAATAAATTTTTAATTATGAAAATAATTTTACTTAAAATCAGTTTGACTTAAATGTAAATGTTTTAAATAGGAGATTCAGTGGGTAATACATTCAAATATCATACTCATATATTCATACTAGCTTACGTAAGGAGATAGTAGACAGTAATATAAATATACCTTGTTAGCAATGGAAAAAATTATAAGAAAAATAGCATTATTTCAAGTAATTTTTTAAGAATTTAATTTAAACTTATAAACTCGTTATAATTGAGTATTACGAAAAGGTAAAAGTTGAAATTCAAAACAACTTTTACCTTAACAAGTTTAAGAATTACATTAATTAAGAAAAGAAAATTAAATATTTAAAATTAAAAATTTAATTCTATATGTTTTCAGTTAAAAAATAAATTATCTTTTCTTTTAAGTAATTTTAATGTTTTTATTTTTAACAATTGAATTTTTGCTATAGGTATAGTGGTATCCATAATTTACATCACATAATTGGTCATGTCTGTGATATTTCCCCTTAGAGTTATATGTTAAACTTTAGTATATTTCATAGAAACATGACCACGTAAACAAACAAAAAAATGTCAAAAAATAACTTTTGGAATGTAAACATTAAAAATATATTTTCTACTTTATCATGTAACATTAAAAATATCCTAGACAACGAGTATACAAATTTAAAAATTTTGCAAAAAAAAATGAAGTAAATAAAATTTGGCAGCATAATAAGAAACTTAAAAGTTAATTTCTTTTAAACATCATATTGAAAACAAACATAATCTATATTATTTAAGAGCAGCATAACAATATGACAAATTGTCATGAATGGAACAAGATATTATTTTTTAGGAAAGCTGATTTTGAGCTGAAGATATATAAGTATGGAGACAAAACGTTTACATATTTTACCACTTTATTGTTTATAATAAGTATAAAATGATTTGATCCTTCAAGATCTTAGTTTGAATACTGGGATTGTTTCAATAAACATAGCAACTTATATAATATTCAGAGAACTGTTGTAAAAGTTTGCTTGTTCTTCTGTCTCATGCCTGCTGATTTATTTACTGCTTTGTCATATAATTACAGCAAGTAAATTAATTGACTATAAGAATACTATTTGGCCAAATTATTATATGAAGATGTGAATAAGTCATCTATATAATATAAAAATAATGGAACATTTTTATTTAAATATGCATCATAATATTCTATAAAAACATTGGTAAAATCATAAGACCAATTGATATGAACTTTCTGGATATGAAATTGTTGAATCTAATATTGCAATGGGCTTATCATCATTGGATTGTTTGTTTGAAGAAAAAAGGGCAATAAACTTGTTTAAAGAAGTTTTGTAGTGCACTTAAGCATAGTTTTATAAAAAGAAAAAAATCTCATTTACATTATAAAGACTATTCCAAAGACAGTCTCAAAAGATGCAATATTATTTTTTTTTGGAAAGATTTGAATGGGGCAAAAATACAAGAAGAGGTGTGCAATTATGTAAGACATTAAAGACATTTAGAAAAGAAAAGTTTTTTGCAACAAAAAAAAAACAAAACTAAAACAGCAATAAAAAATAATGTCAGTTAAAGAAAAAAAAAATCCAGAATGCGAGTCATGAAAATATATTTGCTCACAAACTAGTTTGGATAGTCATTAATAATAACGTGAAATTTGAAACCTTTGCCAGAAGCGCCTTTCACATTATTATTATATTATCTGCTTGTACATAATAGATTAATATATTTATATTTGGATAGTCATTGTAAAACCAATATTTAATATTTATTTTTTTGTTCTCTAATGATGTGGCCACTTATGAGTGTCTGGTAATAATAATTGTGAAACTTTGACATCTAGAATAGGAAAGTAGATATTATTAATATTTTCTTTTATCTTATAGACATTGTATTTTTATAAATTAGTTTTTATGAAAAGTTATTATATATTTTACTTATCTTTTTATGTTTTTAAAATCAAAAAATGTTTTCTTCTTTTTTTAAAAAAAATATTTTTAGCCAATATTTCGGTAATAACGTTATCACCAAATAATGAAAGACAAACATAAATTTTTTATTGTTATTAGTGAAAATATATTATCAAAAACTTATTAAAATTTATAATGATGATATAATAATCCATAACAATCTTAATCAGCCAATAATCAGATATTGGTTACTCAGAAGGTACTGTAACATTTAAGTATCAAAGTGACAGTTTTAAATCTGGAATGTTTATTCTTCCATTGCATTAAACTGCACAGGACAGTTAGTCAGTCATAAAAGTAAAAATAAATACTCTTAGCCCATTGCATGCTTCAATAGTTTTAAACTATAATTTTATTTGTATTTATAGACTCAAATTTTCTTGTTTGTTGAAAACCATATCCTCAGATTGGTGTTAGAAAAGGTATCACTAAAATACACTTGCTATTTCCATTTACATACTTTTTCCCCAATAGTTTTCCCTTTATAAATTCATGTTATGATTAACTTTTATAACTGAGACACATCACCTCACACTGATGATTGTCTTTTATAGTTATATCATCAAATAATAATAATAATAATAATAATAATAATAATAATAATAATAATAATAATAATAATAATAATAATAATAATAATAATAATAATAATAATAATAATAATAATAATAATAATAATAATAATAATAATAATAATAATAATAATAATAATAATAATAATAATAATAATAATAATAATAATAATAATAATAATTTACATATATATATATATGCACAACAAAATAAAATTTATAGAAATGTAAATTACACTACCATAGCCCTTGATCAGAATAAATATATGAGGTTTACATCAGATATTTGCATTATAATTAAAATAAAATCATAATATGTATGTATATATATCAATGTTTTGAATATTTGAAAAAGAAAATATTATTCTGTATTAGAATAATCTGTATGAAAAATAATAGAGTAATAAAATAACTCTGAAAAAATCTGCAAGATAGTTGAAATGTAAGATTGTGTGTACATATATACAATTAAGAAATGCTAAAAAGTGATCACAATAAGGTGGATAAATTGCATTTATATAAAATAATGCTATGCGATTAATAGAACAAAGTAGAGAAATAAAAAAAATTTATTTAAATCCAAATAGTTTATACAATACAAAATTAATATTTATGAGAATAATTATTTTAAATGCCAAATACTTAGGATTTTTATATAATTTTGTAAACACTTCTTCCTTCTTCCTCTATAAAATGGTGGAAAGGGAGAAGTAGAGGCATAGAATGAGATCTGAAGAAGACTGTGAGGAACAGTCGAAACTGTTATTATAACAATAAATATTTTTGCCTTAAAGGTGTAAGAAGTTGTGATTATTTTGAAAAGATATACTTAGGATTTTGTAGACAAAAGCAATTTTGTTATACCACTAAACATCACATGATCACTATCTCATCTGGCATCTATTGATTGCTCTTGTTAGCACAAGATGGCACTACTATATGGAGAGTGTTGTTTTGTTTTGAATTGTTTAATAACAATTTTGTTATAATAGATATAGATCATTTATATAATAATTACACATTTATTACATGGATAAGTGCATGGAATTGATACATAAAATTGAGAAGTATTTATGTAAGCTTGCATGCATTTGATATATACAATTCATCAAATTCTTTAATAAATATATTTTATAAAATAAAATTTTCTTTAATGCAAAATCAAATAATATACTGTAATCTATAAATCAATATGATGTGGAATTATGTGAGTGATTTCTCTTACTTATATTTATGTTTTAAACAATAATGGTTAATCTGCGAATTGTATTCTTGTATTTGTTTTCATCTACCACTGAAAAATCCAAAATTTAATTTAAATGGATTTTTTGATAGTTATAAAAATTAGGTTAGGATAAAATGTGCTGCTAAAATTCTAATATTTCTTACCCAAAATTCAATATTTCTTGAAGGTTAGAAATGAAGGAAATTAATTTTATATGCAAGAATTCAATTTCTCATGCAATCATTAGAAATTATTCTGGTTTATCATTTTGATATTAACAAGTTCAAATACTTAAACTATTTTTGAAGGTTTAAATATACAAATAGTCATATTCTTGTGAAAGGAAATTAATCTTCACATATGTGCTACTAGATTAAATTTATATGCATTCACTCATCAATGTGTTTTAAAAGCATAAATGTAACACTTATGGTTAGAGTTTATTTTTATATAAATCAAACCTTATTGACCATGCTTAAATCATGACTTGAACTTATTATTCAAATCATAAAATTGGTTAACGTCTGCATAAATTTTTTATGAAAATTGAAGGGAAATGCCACAAGAAAATGTATGCAAAAATGGTAAAACATATGAATTAGCATGTTACTATACAATTATAAAAAGACCAAAAAAGTTTATTCTAAAGAGTTACTATTCTTAAATAAAAAATACAAAATTTAATCTTTTTTAATATAAATTTTAAAATATTTATATTTGTTAATGTAATTCTAATTCTTACTTTAAGCATTTTATTGCAAACTTTTATATATCAGCTGACATTTTGACAGCTCTGCAGTCTTCAGACCTCCAACTGATTACTTCTTTTATTAGGTCCCTGAAGAAGACTGCAGAACACTTATCACTTTATATATAAAAGTTTGCAATAAGGTATGTATTTATATGAAATATTATAGAAGAGGGAGGAGGAAATGAATTACTACTTATATTTGTTCTTGTGCACTAAATCTTTATTTTTTAAAAAAATGAAAGAAGCCAATAAACATCACATGACTACCACCTCTTATGCTTGTGTGTGTGGCATATGTATAGTGAATTTTGCCTGTTTTAAAAATGAAAGAAAAAAAGCTAAAAAATAAACTGCACAAGAAAATATTTAAAATTCCATTTTAAAAGAACCTTCAAAATATCATAATGTCACCACTTTATATGCTTACATATGCTGTTAATAAGAGTACCAAACTCTCCTTACAGTAGTGCTACCAAGTGCAAGCCTTCATAATCAATGGCTTCAGGAAGGTTTGTGCATAAAACCCCTACCTAGTGCCTAGTCAACCAATATCCCCAGACTTGTTTCTAGCTTGTGGCTTTCATCAGTGAGGATCTTTAGATTTGAGAGCACTGCATCTAGATCATAGGATCTAATACAATCCTCCAGCATCCACATTTTACCTATTTGCTTAAGATATATTTGTGTAAGCATATGAAAAAATGTATAGATAATGAACTTAGTTCAGATCTATATGACTATACAAGCAAATAAGCTTGGGTTGGAAACATTATGGTGTTTTCATCTTGGGCTTCTAACTTTATAGTTGACCAGATAACCAAATGGTGGTTGCTTGAGGGTTATATTAGATCTTAATATCTAAGTTCAGTGCTCCCAAATCCAAGACTCCTCACTGATAAAAGTGACAAGCTGGAAACTACTCTGGAGATGTTGGATGAATAAGCACTAGATAGGGCTTTTATGGGCAAACCTTCCTGCATCTGTTGATTATGAAGGCTCGGACTTGGTGGCACTACTGTATGGAGGATTTGGTATTCTTATTAAAATAACTTTGTTTCAACATATAATTCTATATATGCATTAATTTCAACACTAATAACATTTGTTCATCTGAAAATGAAAATTATTCATCAACATCAGTTAATAAAATTTTAGAAAAGAGCAATATATCATTTTTAATACTATTTAAGATTGAATTCTATAATAAAGCAAAATTGTAAATACAAAAAATTCCTTCGCTAGAATTTCTTTAATATTTTTACTCCTGTGAAGGAAAAAAAAATCTTCTTACAAATGTAGAGAAAGTTGGGGAAGCAAATAAAATTCCAAGAATTCTAAATTATGATTATTTCTGCCTAGAGAAAAAGTTGTCTTGATATAAATACGAATGTTTGGAAAATCTGAATGATTACTGCATTAAAATTATACATAAAGTTGTTTCTGGTAATCACATTATTTATTGCTCGTGAGAAATAAAATATATTCAATGCTTGTTTCCTGATAAGTTATAAACATTTATTATTCTCCCTAAGATTTCATTTTATAATAAATATCAAAGAAAAAAATATGAAATTTTCTAAACAAAGATAATGATTTTTTTTTTTAATGTTTAACTATTTATATGAGTATGTAATTTAATTTATTATATGATGTTTTATTAAAGTATATACAAACATATTTTTACTTTTATATTGGACTATTTCCATCATCTAATATGTGTGTTGAATGTCTTTAGAAAAGTTTAATTTTTAGTTAAATATTCCAAATGCATTCAACTGTTAGTAATATCACAGCAAACAGGTTAGTATATGCACCAACTGTTAGTAATATCACAGCAAACAAATGTTAATAATATCACAGCAAACAGGTTAGTATATGCACTAACTGTTAGTAATATCACAGCAAACAGGTTAGTATATGCACAACGTTTCGAGAGGTATTTTTCTCCCCTCTTCTTCAGGTGTTGCTGGCCTGACCAGTGACAGTACTAGCATGGGATTCGAACCTGGGTCCTTAGATTCTTGATTATTGAAATTTAAGGTAACGCTCTAACCAACTGAGCCATCCTGCCAAAGGCAACAGTATGTAGTAATTTCATATACTTATCTATGAGGTTCCTCCTGATTTCTCCACTTTTTCCTCAGAGCAAAGTTGATTAGTGATTTCCATACATTATGTATATTCACACTAGGTTGGCTTATGGGATTTTTTGCCATTGTCATGTGAGCAGCTTCTTTAAATTTTCTTCTTTGTACCTTTTCTTCTTTATCCAATATTTTTGTATTTTCCCAATTGAACGTATGTTCATTGGTCCATACATGGTCTGCTACCTTAGACACATCTGTTTTCTCTCTTCTAATCATTAGTTTATGTTCTTGCAAGCGCTTTTGAATGGGATGGCTGGTCTCACCAATATATGTTCTTCCACATTCACATGGTATTTCATAGATGCAGTTTTTTCTTTGCAGCATTTCAAGTTTAGGCTTTGTAGATGTTAGAATTCCTCGTAGTGTGGTATGGCTCTGAAAAGCTGTTCTGATGTTATACTGATTGCAGATTTTCCTTAATTTGTCTGCTATTTTTGGAATGTATATGAAATTACTACATACTGTTGCCTTTGGCAGGATGGCTCAGTTGGTTAGAGCGTTACCTTAAATTTCAATAATCAAGAATCTAAGGACCCAGGTTCGAATCCCATGCTAGTACTGTCACTGGTCAGGCCAGCAACACCTGAAGAAGAGGGGAGAAAAATACCTCTCGAAACGTTGTGCATATACTAACCTGTTTGCTGTGATATTACTAACAGTTAGTGCATATACTAACCTGTTTGCTGTGATATTATTAACATTTGTTTGCTGTGATATTACTAACAGTTGGTGCATATACTAACCTGTTTGCTGTGATATTACTAACAGTTGAATGCATTTGGAATATTTAACTAAAAATTAAACTTTTCTAAAGACATTCAACACACATATTAGATGATGGAAATAGTCCAATATAAAAATACAGCTAGAACACCATCATCACAAACCTACAGAAAAACACAATATTTTTACTTTGAATTTAATTTCAAAAAATCTTTTTTCCTTTATCATAAGGAAAATGTATCATATTAATATTATTAAAAATTGATACGAAACTAAAATTTACAAAATATTCTTAAAATGTTGTTCTTTTTTTTTTTTTTTTAATATTTGAAAATAAAATCATTTTAGTAGATGCACAAAAAGTATTATAAGTTGGCAACAAATTATTGATAAATATTTACTTTTATATTTCTAGAGATTTTCAAAATTTCACGTAACTTTGCATATAATTATGTTCATTTAATTATTCCCCTTAAAAACAGGTTCAAAATTTAAGATGAATGCATTCCAAATATTAAGTTAGAATTATAGTTGTGTGTGTGTGCATGCAAAATAATAGAAACTATATTTAAGCAAGTGATAAAGCAGTAGTTATCATCATCATTAGCATATGTTCGAAAATTGCTATATCAAATGACAATAAAAATATTGATACTGTTTTTCTTAAGATGATTTATTAGATTCAAAATTATTTTGAGAATTTTAAAATAATTTGGATTCTCTTTGAATTCATAAATATATATTTAAGTAATTAAGATTTGTTTTGTTTTAAGATAAAAAAGAACTTTATCTTTTAATGAGTATTTAAGCATTTTATTATGTTGACAGAAAATCGTTAAAACTTAAAACATGTATTCATTCATTACAAGACTTACTGTTTTGAAAGAGAATAGATGTCACAATAGTAAAAAATGAACGGATGTATCTCATCTTTTTTTTTATTATTTCAGAATATTTTATTAGATGGAACATTCTTGTTATGATGTAGATGAAAGGTCGATCTTTCTCCCAGTGAATATTGAATTATAGATCATGGACTCTTGTATGAATCTTTTTCCTATTGAATAATGAACTATATATATAATTCACAAGAGATTTTAAAATAACTTATATTTTAAATTCTAATGTATTTTAAATATAAAAGCCATTAAATATATTTTAAATAGTTTTTTCATAAGGAAAATGATTGAAGTATAGACAATGAATTATGTATACTATTTAGTTATTACTGAAAATAATTTTATCAGCTAATTGACACATATCTTATGTGAATTGAGTAGTTTAAGATTATATCAAGCATTTGTTTTATTTATAAAACACAATATTTATCAACTAGTTCCTCTATTTACATCATATGCATTAGTGATAATCTGCGTTATAATAAAACATCAATATTAAAATAAACAATTGATTCACGTGCACCATGTCCAAGATGTAACCAAGATGCAATAGAATATGCATGCCATATGGTTCTATATAAAATATTTGTCAAATATATTATATGAGTTTAAACATATTAAGCATTTTATTGAAACAAATTAGAAAATAAAAATGTCTAATAATAAGAAATGATATTTTCTAAATGCAAAATTGTTTTAATATTTATTTAATAACTAAATCTTTAATTGAAATGGAAATAATTATCTTCCACTGAGTTATGTGACATTGGAAACAATGAAAAACAAAATGATATTACTTTGTTTTTAAACCCTGTTATCATATAAGCTTAGTTTTTGATGTAGTTTTAAAAATATAATGGTGTCATTTTTGTATTTCATTGTTTTTGAAGTCAAATAACTCAGTGTGGGAGGTAGTTATGTTTGTTTCAATTACAGATATTTAAAAGTTATGATTATTTATTATAACTAAATCTTTAAAAATTTGATTAATAGTAGGATTGTTTCATAAATAATCTAAAAAAATTAATTACATTTGGTTAATATATGACAAAGTATTAATTAAGTACATTTGGGAAGATAATTCTTATTTATTTTATATTATCCAGAGAATAGATAAAGAATGAATAAAAGAGAACTTGTGAGTTTTCAGGTAAACCAAGCTGATCCCCGGCATTTTTGATAAATATATAGTTTTGAGAGCCTATAATCTACTGAAGATGTGTTAGTTATTAAATTAAAACAACATTAATAAATTGATTATTAAATTTAAAAAAAGGAATAAATTCTGATAAATTTCATTAAGAAGCTTCATTTCAATTTTTATTTATTTATAATGTGGGAAGTAACAAGACGCTCTTACCATTATCATACTTTTGTGCAATTTACTGTGTTTCTTTTTGTCAGCAGTTTTTTGGGTAAATTGCCATAGTGACAAAAATTTGGGATTTTTCTGTCACAGAATATGATGCAGGTACTGCATCCTGCCGCATTGAAAATTTTGTGATAATGGTCACAATATAATTGTATGCCACCAACATGAGTAAAGTGTAAATATTATATTTATATATTTTTTTCATTTTTTTTGCTAATAAGCTAACCCCCCCCCCCAAGAAAATAAATTGTAAATATTGTAATTAATTTTCACACAATGATTTTTTTTAAAAAAACAATAATAAAAAATAAATTGTAATTATTAAATATGAGGCTTCTTATCAGGCAATTTTTTTGTAAAAGTTTTTTTGGGACCTATGAAACTGTACATTTATCAAAAATATGACTAGCATCTTGGTTTATTTGAAAACTCACCAATACCAGCAATAGTTAGAAATACTATACTATAATCCAATTGTTAATTTGGTATTAGAATAAAAGTATTTATTATTAATATTTAAAACTGCCAAATTATTACTTTAAAAATATATAATAGAAAGTGCAAGCATTTATGTTAATTCCCAGCACAAAGATATCTATATGAGTATGGTTAAATACTCCATGTAAAAAGATGCAATTAGAGATATGGATACAGTATTTAGTATTTTAATTTTAGTAATTATATTTGATTATGAGATTAATGGATACAGAGTTAAAAAAAAACAAAGCATGAGTATTAGTAGTAGAAGTAGTTTATTGAGTGTAGCTTATTGATGGATCCACTCCATCTCAGGTTTATTGTAATTGTGGTAGTAATCTACTTCATAAATTTTTAACCATAAATTGATCAGTTTTACACGATATAATTTCACTTTTTATACATATTATTTAGAGCGCTCTATAAGAAAACAAGAATAGAAGTACTAGAAGTCAGTACCAAATCAATACGTCCAAATCCTATTGGATGTGTATTACAATATTTTCAGCCATCATTATTTCTGCATCCTCCATCCTATTCCATCTATTATTAATTTAATGACTCATGCATGCCAAATAAAAGCTCTGCACATAGCGTTTTTGTAGATGGCTTAAAAAGATAAGTTCTCCCAAATATAACCTTTGCTTAATATAATTAATAAAATGGATTGAAAAAAAGTCACAAATAAGGTTTGTTAAGACAAATCCCTGAAATGACTAAAAATGCTTAAAAAGACCTTGTAAATGAAATCTATGAAGTTAGATGGTCTTATTTATGAAAATTATTTAATATATGTAAGTATCTTTTTAAATATGTGCATAATAAAATCAGTTTTTGAATGTATATTTCAGCCTACATAAATTTTAAGTGAAGATAAATGTAACTTTAGAATATGCTAATAATTATTATGTATTGGCAAACCAAGTGTTGAAAAGTATTGTTCTTTTCTACATAGCATGATAAAATTTTTTGAAGATATTTTATCTGGAAAGATTATTGTCATTTGAAATCTCAAATAATCAACAATATCAATAACAAATAACAATTTCAACCTGTTATCAAGGCATCCTCCTTTAACAATAATTACATTATAAATATTTGATAAAATAAAATGGTATTCCTTAACCCCCAATACCTGAAACTGGTATATCATACCACTCTACATTTTAAATGCCTTAATTTCATATTTTTTAATTAAACAGGTGCACATTCTTAAATATTTCTCTATTATATAACAATCTAAGTAGTTTGAATTTAGATTGCTTAATTTAAATTTTATACCTCCATATCAGTTGTAGTCTAGACAGTTATAAATTTAAATCATCTCTTGCAAAAAAATTGCTATTTGTTTTTTACTTTTTAAAATAAATATAATAAAACTTATTGTAACTAATAGCAACAATAATATGAAGTAAATTTATTTTATTATGATAACTGATTATAAAAAGTCAATCTGTTAATTATAAAAAAGCTGTCAACTGAATCCAATTAAATACATTTTGTTTATTTTTGTGATTTTATGGTTATATGTTTTTAACTTTTTTATACAAATAATTTAATATTTATTATAAATAAAGCTTGTAAAAAATCAAATTCAATGCAATAATTATATAAAACAAATGCCTATCTTAGGAGCAATAAAAGATACTGTATGTGGTCTGAATGTTACTATACTATATTGCAATCTTTGTGAGTTAATGCAAAACCCAAATAATTAGCTATAATCTTTAAATGAACATTACATGGTATTAAGCTCATTTTAAATAAATAAGACTCAGTTAAAATATATTTAGTTAAAACAATAATTAGTATATGGATTAACCCTTGCACTTGCAATCATCTATCTTAGGTTGAAAGATCAGAACTTTAATTTTAAGTGATTTTTTTTTTCAAATTTATAAAGATAAGCTAGTTTAGAAAGTAAACTAAATGGATTGCTAAAATTTCTAATATTTTTTTTTGCTTTTGTTGCAACATCTATATTTTGCTAGAATTTACTGAAGTCAAAATTTCATGACAAATAGAAATGATTGAAATTAATTTTATACATATTATTTAAATTTGTTATGTAATTTTCAATGTCATTATCATACTTTATCATTCTCTTTTAAACTAAAATGTCTTTTGAAGGTTCAAATAATAATGTTATTTCTCTGATATAATTTTAAATCAATTCACTTATTTTATTAAGCTATACAAATTTATCAAACTTCTCTTAATTCAAATGTCGATTTTAATTTATTATGATTTAATGCTAATAAACTTCTATCTGCAAGTCAGAATATTTGAACAAGGCATCCATTTTCCTTTACATTTGAAAAATTTGGTCTTATGCTGTTGATTTCTATGGTTAATGCATTTATTTTAAAAAAAAAAAAGAGAATGAAAATGAACTGGGTTTGCTTTTATACTGAGCTTAGTTTCTGGTGTTTGGTATACTATTCCATTTCCTTCAACATTGTTGCAGTTGCTTATTGTTGCAAAAATTACCTTGTAGTAGTTGATTTAAAGAATTATGGGATGGAATTTTAATATTATTTTCCACAGTTGGTTGCTTAGTGATTAGCTTCACATTGGGTTATCACTATGCTTACTTAGTCTCTGTCTCAATTCGTGATATACACTATGTTGATCATTAATCTATTATTAGTATATATATATATATTTAAATGATTTCTTTAAAGTATTTAATTCTATTTCCTTTCATTAAATGGGCTTCTACTCTTTTTATTAAGTAAGGAAAATTAGTTTATGGTGACGTTTATTTACTTTGATATTTAATAAGGTAAATATTCATCGTGTGTGTATGGATACGCTTAAAAGAAAAGATATCATATATTTTATCACTTATTAGTTAAGCTTATGTTTTAAGTGGGTTGGGCTTTTGGTGTGTATTAATAGACTGGTTTTGTGGGGTTGTCAGCGATCCTTACAACATAGACATTTGTAAAAGCTTAAAAATACATTTTTTATATATATGTCAAAGCATCGTCCGGGAAGCGAACCGGCAAATCCGGGACAACTGCTTGTGAAGCAGCTGTGCTGACCACTCGACCATCAATGCTTGACTTAAAAATACATTTGGAATGATGATAAAGCTAATCGGTATATTTTTCACCTAAATAAAGTTTTTAAAAAATCTTAATGTTGACAGCTAAACGAATTTGTTATGCTCAGCTTTCTACTTGGTGCTTGGACATCATGCTTGAACATCGAATGTGCTTCTGGGTTACTAACCATATGATTATTTATCATAATTTTCTTTGATTATATATCTAAATATTTTTTTAAAAAATTCTTTTACTTATATATTTTGAAGCCACTAAATCTCTACCAGTTGACAATCACACGGTAATCATAAATTGTTAGTGATTGCCAGTGGATGGGTATTCAATCCTTCAATATTAATTTACATTCAACTTTCTATGATGCTTTAATATATTTATTATATAAATAAACAAGATTTTGTTTTTTATTTTTTTAAAAAGCAAGCTCATTAACAAACATTACTTTCAAATAATCAAAATGCTTCTAACCTTAAAACTTACAACAGTATTTATTAATTCAACTCTTCCTGATTAATTGCCACTACTTACTCCGAGAAAAAACACTTTTATTTAATTAACTTGTAAAATGAAATAAATGTATGGGTTAATAATATTTTAAAAGACAAACTTTTATAACATGTACTTGTTCATTATTATGACTTAAAAAATAATATATAAATTTGCTAATTAAACATTATCAATAAGGTTATAATCACATAGGCATGTGCTCGTGAAAAGGAATAAATCTTTTGTTTTTGTTTCCTTATCTGATAGATTGGAGGGCACTACGGATTAAATTTCAAAGATTTTGATAATGAGGGATTTTTTTTTTAGTAATTTTTTTATTTCGTCTAATTTTTTTTTGTCTTCTACATATTTTATCTATAAAAATTCTACATCATTTTGAAAGTATAAGGTTTATAAATGGCTATCTACTCACAAGAACATGTGATGCTTGAATACCTGAAATAATAGATTGATTTATTTTTCTATTGTTGTATATCGCATAGAATATGATGTTGTGATCGCTATTTATCTTTTTTTTTTTTCAATTTTTTCCACATACATTGTTTTTTTCAATCATCTTGCTATAACTTGTAGAAAATATATTAGGTTTTAGTAATTTGAGAGCTATAAGTTTACTTCAGAGAAAAAATAGTAATAAAATGTAAACACGTGTCTATTAAAAAGCAATAAGAAGATTACTAATAATTAATGGAAACGTAAATATAAATAGATATGTAAGTTTAAAAAGTAATGAAAAATAAATTCTGTAAAAATAAAGGAAACTTTATTTTGATAATTTGAGTTTAAGTCTATTTCAACGAAGAAAGATTGGTTTGTAGATAAATTAGATTTCAACAGATAAAAATGAAATATGAATTTTTCTTCTATAGTTCAGGCTTTTTCATACCTGCACAGCTATATGAACAGGGCCGGCGCTGGGTACTAGGCGCCCGCATGCAAATTTGATTTTGGCGCCCCTGTCAATATGTATGTTTACTAAGGTGACCCGACCGTGTCCCGTGGCGTTTTAAAAAAGTCATGATTTTTAGAAAGAATGCACGATGTAATGCTATTTTTGATATCAAAAATAGCATAAAATTGATTGTTAAATTATATATTATTTCATACAAACGGTTTGTATGAAATAATATATAATTTAACACGGCAAATTTAGATGTTAGAAAAATTTGCAGAAATTTTAAAAATAATGTGTTTGTTAAAAATAGACAGAGTGATTCAAATATATATATATAATAAATTAAAAAAAATAATGTTTGAGATTAAAATATTTAAATGTTTAAAATAATTTTCGAAAAACATTTACATATTTTAATCTCAAATATTTTTTTTTTTAAAAATTTCATATTTATTATTTGCTTCACTGTCTGTTTTTAACAAACCGTCGTTAGTTTTAAAATTTTTGCTACGTGTGCTCTTCCGATCTTGCAAATATTAGCAAATTTAATAATAAATTTACAATTTATAAATGAAATAATTTTAAAAAAAGATAATATTACAAACATACATATTTAATTTATTATTATTAATGTACGCTATATCTATATAAACGCTCCATATAAACCAAATTTTTAATCAGCCCCCCCCCCGGTCAATGGTGTCCCGTTTTACCAATGTTAAAATCTGGTCACTTTAATGTATACCACCTACATGTTATAAATATTAGTGTACAAAATCTTTCTAAGGGAAACAAACAAGGCAATGTAAATAAATAATTTTTAATATTAAAAAAAAAAGAAAATACAGTTAAAAAAAGTAAATGCATTACAAAACATGTTATAATTATAATAATTTTATACTCCTTGACTTCATATTAATAAACCTTGATATGATTGTATTTATTTCCAGTTCTGCACAAATATCATTTTCAATAGCAATTAACCCTTTTCCCGCGCTCGACGAGACTCCTCGTCGACATCTAAAATCACTCTAACTTAGTTCGTTTTTATACGATAAAATTCGTTAAATACGTATTTAATTCGTTTTTAAAAGTTCTGTACGATGGTGACATCTTCCGATTTATTTTAGAAGTAAAAAATAAAAAAAAACGCATTTTAAACCTAAACAAAGAAGGAACATTATTTGTGATTGGTTCTTAGCATGCTCTCAGCGAAAAGACATTCTGATTGGCTGGAAAGAACAAAGAAACTGCCTGATCAAAGAAAATAAAGAAAACGCTGAGATTTTCATTTCGAATACGATTTAAATTATTATTAAATAATATTTATGGAAATTAAACATAATTTTCAGAGAGAATAATAAAAAACAAAATTATTTTCGAAAAATATTGAAGATTTAAGTAAATATATTGAAGATGTAGTAAAAAGAAATATTTACTTTTCTATAACGTAAAAGTCGATCTTTTTGTTTACATTATAACTTTTATGTTGCCGATATAGAATATCTTAGAATAAATAAATAGCAATTTATTTTTCTAAAGAACTTTCGTTTTCTTCATGACCTGAAAAATTAATTATATACTTTTTATAAACGTATCTGAGTTGAATTTAATATTATAGACGAATATGTTTTAACAATAGGCTTTGTCTTCAGTTTGTGAGTTGGCCAATTAAAAGATTTGATTTTTATCTCATACAACCAATGATTTAATTAGCGGTTTAAGGGTTAATGCCAAATTAACAAGCCGTTTTTGTGACATAGTTGTTCTCAAGTAAGTTTTAATTAATTTTAACTTAGAAAAAGAGCGTTCACCGCTTGCAACACTAACAGGTAATGTTAATAATATTCTTAAAGCTATTGATAAGTTTGGCATAGATAAATTATTAGAAACTATAAAATTAAGTGTTTCGAAAGGGTTTTGAGAATTTAAAAAATCCTTTTGAAAAATATCTCGAAAAGCACATAATTCGTCGAATAAATCTGTAGCATTAATATCTTTACTGTTATCAAATTTCAAAATATTTTCTAAATCTTTGCATTTTGCTTGTAACTCGCTCTTATTAATTTCTGATATTTTATATAGAAAATTGAAATTATTATAACATGCTTTGAGGAGTTCAAAGCGTTCTGTTAAAGAATTAATCGCTACATCTAAAAGTGTAAAAAACATGTTTATTTTAAATTTTTCTTCAGGTATTTGAGGTGTTTCGTCCTGATGCTCGTAATCAAATTGACGAGTTTTTTTCCGTTGTCGAACTTCTTTGGCAGTTTTAAATTCTTTCTCTCCATCAACCTCTTCGCTAAGTTCATCTGCAATTTTGAGAATGTTTTTGAAATTTGAATCTGATCGATATTCTCGTAAAAATTTATTTAGATTTGCGATCGATTCTAAAGCAAGTGAAGCATTCATATTTACATTTTGGAGCATTTTACTGACAGGATTTATTCTATTTAATATATCATGCCAAATTATTAAAGAACAAATAAATTTGTAATCCTTAAGGTTAGTGCAGAGTGATTGAGCTTCATGTTGAATTTCTCTATTAAAAGATTCGTTGTTCATTATTTCATAGAGTGCATCATAAATTTCACCCAACTGATACTGTAGAGGCCGGATTGCATCAATTCTGCTTTCCCATCGTGTTTCTGATGGTTGTTTTAGAGTTAAAGTTTTAATAAATTTTAAAAGGATTGACCACCGTTTATAAGATGATGAAAAAAAATTGTATATTTTTTGAACAATTGCAAAAAAAACCAATTGTATCTACATTGACTTTGGCGGCATCGTTTATGATTAAGTTTAAAGAATGAGCAGCACATGGTACGTAAAATGCACGAGGGTTTTTGGTTAAAATCAAATTTTGAAGTCCAGCCTTTTTGCCTTTCATGTTGGCCCCATTATCATACCCTTGACCACGCATGTCTTCAATGGGAATCTTCCATTTTTCCAGTTGTTCAATTATTGTTGTACATAAACCTCGTCCAGTGGAATCTGTTATATCTATGAAACCTAAAAAGTTTTCTCTAATTTTAACCGTTCCATTATTACAAAAAACGAAGCGAATAATTATGGTCATTTGTTCAGTTTTACTTGCATCTGGTGTACAATCTAAAATAATAGAATAATATTTGGATTTCTTTATCGATAATAAAATTGTTTCCCTAATTGCTGTACTTAAAATTTCCAATAATTCATTTTGGCTATCTTTGCTCAAATAATGTACTCTATTGTTTTGATCTAGGGCCCTCTCAACATGATTTTCCATAACGGGATCAAACTTCGCAAATAATTCAATTAATTTTAAAAAATTTCCGTTATTTTTTTCGTATAATTTATCAGATGATCCGCGAAATGCTAAATTTTGACTACCAAGGAATTTGATAATTTCAATCAGCCATTCCAAAACACTCCTCCAATGTTTCTTTTCCATTTCATATAAATTTTGAGATTGACAATCAATAGTAATTTTGTTTTTTAATCTTTTCTCAAGTTCATTCCAATTCAATAAACTTTTCATGTGAGCCATACTAGTTTCATGTCTGTGTAAAGTTGTACTTAAATTTCTCCAATTATTGTATCCTTCTATGAGGCTAGATTCAGTAGATCCAAAAACTTTGCAACAAAAGCAAAACACAGAGTTCAAAATTTCGGAATAAATAAGCCATTTTCGAAAAACTACTTCTCCGTTTTCCATTTTTCTATTATAATATATATCAGAAAATTTACGGCCATGTACATCGTTCGGATATATAATATCTTTCTTTTGAACAGGCCCCATTTCTACTAAAATAACACGTAGTTTGTCATCGATTTTATTCCATTCAGCTGGATCTTCTAAATTTGTACACATTTGATATGATATTGGCACAATGACTTTGTTGTCACTTAACTGTTTCTTACTAAAATCTTGTTCAATATTTTCAACAGTTCCCTGTGATCTAGATGATGTGCACGGTTCTGGTTCTTGTTGAGTATAAGCTATTTCAGAAGCAGTTGATATTTTAAGATATTTATTAAGTGATCCACTTTGTTTTTTAATGTTTGCTATTTTTTCAGCTTGGCATTTACGATTTTGTGCACCGGATAGTTTTTTCTTAGTTTTTGATTCCATATTACTTTTACTCATGAACGCCACTTTAAAATAATTTTCAAATGTAATAAATAAATAAATACGGACTCTAATTTATATATTTACATCATGTATCTTAATACTTAAGATTATATATCGCTAATTTAGATGTCCAACACAAATTACTTCTTGCGCCAAAATACAAAACTCTATACGCGGAGGGGAAGAAGTTGTTTAACTTGTTTACCTAAAAAAGGCAGCTAATAAATTGGAAATATTCAGCCATTGACATTAAAAATGGTCAGGTTTTAAAATAACTCAAGTGTCCAGTTTTTTACGCTTGATTGAACATTTTAGTTTTACCATTGGCAAGATTTTCTTTTGTTATCATATATTTTTCTAATTAACACAGGTGGCCTGCCAGGCCTGATTTGCCATTTCAATAGAAAATTTCCTGGGATTATAATTATTGTTTACAAGTTCTTACTAAGATTTTAAAATTTGTGATAAACATCATAAGCAAACGTATGTAATTAATTTGCAAACCTAATTAGTATGCAGAAAAAATAGACTTTTGACAACGATTAAAATATATAAAATAAAAAGTAAACTGAAAATTATATTAAGTTTACTGGAATTATACCTATAATATATATTACATACACGTTCGAATATTTATATCAAATTATTATTTAAATAAAAAATTAGAAAATGTTTTATTTTGCAATATTATAATCGTTTCTTACGATTTCAAAATTATGTACATGATCTAATATATATATACGCATATACATACATAAGTTCTAATTTATAATACTTTTAGTGTGTGTTTATTTATATATTTGCTAGCAGAAAGTTACTTATAGTTTACTATAAGCAGTACTATATATATATAAACATTACAATATGAAATTTGTAATATAATAAACTTTATGTTTAGTTTATTGTTCATGATAAATAATAGATTTGATTGTTTTATATTTTTAATATTAAGCAGAGCTTGTGTGCAGGCCTACTTGTGTGTGTCATTTAATAAGATATAATATGACTTCATATGATTTTCAATAATCTACTCTCAATAATTTTTGTAAATAAACATTTGAGAATAATATTCTTCAAATGTGAGTATTTTTGTTAGTAGAGTTTTAATTTCTCAGGGATGGCGCCTTCTTTTTCAGATGCTAATCTCTCAGTGATGGCGCCTCCTTCTGCCAGCGCCCGCATGCCTAGCATGCGTTGCATGCCCGCTTCCACCGGCCCTGTATATGAAATATATAGGGGTTTGAACTCAGACTTTCACACGACCCTCAGTCATCCACGCTATCTCATACTACGGATATGCTTGATCACACATATGTCGAAAAGATAAATAATCACCAATACACATATTTCGTGTTAAACCAGTACTCGTTAGTTGGTCCAGATTATCATCTCTGCACATATATGCAATCAAATCTCAGCTTATATTAAGGTAGCCAAACTTCATACTTTAATGGACAGGCTTCAAACTACCTCACCTCACAACTCTTCAGCCATCCATTTTCATTGAAAATCTGATGATGGAACGCTCAAAAGCCATGGATGATAGATAAAGGTGGTAACCTTTTTTTTTCCATACGTCAAATGCGTTGACCGGGAAGCAACCTGGGCCAGCTGCTTGGAAGGCAGCTATGCTAACCACTAGGCCGCCAACACTTGACTAAAGATGGTAACTTAAAAGCATTCTATAAAAGATTGCCGAAAGATAATGCAAATGGTTATTTTCAAGGCCAGATATGACTTGTGGATTTAAAATACCAAGAACACTCTGTATTATTAAAATCAAACCATTAAACTATTTTAGGAGAAAACAAATGGAATAAATATCTGAAGCTAATTACTGTGAAATTCGAACGGTCGTAATTAGAAGCTGGATCCTTATCGTCATTGTAAAAATGCATTAGTCAAATGGGTTTATATTTACATTGGAATGATAGAAATTTATCAATGAATTCAAGCAAGGAGAAAACAGTATCAATAGTGCGCGCAACAAAAGAGCACCATCGTCAGCTTTCCTCTACTCATCACGTGCTGTTGTGTGTTGCTGTCATAAGGATGTTTGAGAAAAGCGGAGGGAAAAGTGCCTTAAACTTTTCTGCAATGATGGAAGTGTCCCCCGAGTCCATGCCTCTGAAGGTGAAAGAAAGCCAGCTAGGGAAAATGTTTACAGACCTAACCGGTCTTTTTATGATTTGTGCATGGCTAAGAATTGCGTTTTAAGTACTGTGAGTGTAAACTTTTAGTATTCACTTAGGTCCACCACTGTCATAGGTTTTGGTGGCGATTGAAGATTTGGAACTTTAAATCAAGGACTAAATTGTTAATGTGTATATAAAGTAACTGTGGATCATTATTTAGTAAAATCTTAATTGAGGTGTATAAATGTATTTATTCTTATTTAATAATGTTTTAGGTAATTAATAATTTTGTGATAATTGTTGGTAGTCAGCTTCATAACTGAATACACAACACATCTTTTGTATCATTATTTTTCATTCTGTTTCTATGAGATTATTATATATTGCACAATTGATATATTTCAAAAAATTAAAATTATACTCTCTCAGCTATCTCCAAAGTCCATTTCTTCAATGCATATATGTTGATATTCATATAAAGTTGTTGATAGCTTGTTTAAATGATTTTCTCAAAATATAAAAAGAAATCTTATAATATTATCCTAGAGTAACTGTGTTGAGTGTGTGTATATATTTATTTTATATGTATATTACACACACGTGCGTGTATGTGTATATTTGTGCTTTTGCTTATAATCTACATTCTACAATAATGTATTTTTGATTTTAAAAAAAATATGCTTTAAAAATTTCTTTTTACATAAAATTTAATTAATAAATCTTTTTCACATTAAATTAAAAATCTTGTGACAAGATTGTTAGGAAGGGATTTCTAGTAAATGCTACTTTTTTTTTCAGTAAGCAATGCACTGCGCAAGTCCTGAAACTATAGCTTTTGTGTGAAGCTTTTTTTTTTTTTAAAGCAATCACTAATTAAATGCCTGATTTCTTCAGCCTCTGTTTTTCTACTGAGATTAGTCCTTGTCAGTCTTGTCATTTGTCAGACAAAATAAGCAGTCAGAAACTTTCCAGATCTGACAGCAGGAGCTCATCCTGAAAAACTTGTCATACGCTAATCAGATTTAAAAAGAGTCCTGACATAACTAAAGAATAACCATGAACAAAAATTTAACAGCGTTCTGACAATAGAACAATATATGCTCAAAAATTATAAAAAAAATTACCATTGGAAATAAGACAACTTAAAAAAGGAACGTTTCTTAGTCAAAGATATATTTTTAAAAAGGCTATTCTTTATAGTAAAGAGAATGTCGAACATCATATATTAATATTTTCAAAAATCGAAAACATAAGCTAGAAATTGATTAATTTAATAAAAAATGCTTATCGTACTAAATTATATTTTGTTCACTTTTTATGTTTTGTTCTTTTCGTAATAACTTTTTTCATAATATTTTATATATATGCTTTATTAGTATTGGCAAGGGTTATGCCATCTATTGATCAAATTAGTATAGCAAAATTTGAGTATAGAACATGTTTAAAATTAATGTAAATGTTTGTACATAAGCAAATTCATAAATTATGTAAGTTATTAATAATTCTAAAGTATTCAAGCATAAAAATTTGTTTTAATTTTTAAAGATTAAAAAAAGTATATTTTTTTACGAATTAAAATCTGTTTAAAGTAAACTATAAATATGTATATAATTCTTCATTCATGCATGTACGTATATGTACGTATGTGGTATGTGAATAAAATGTCAAATATTCATAATTGCTGTGCATGTAAATTGTTCTGATATATATAAAAATTAAAGATTGAAGTCAAAAATAAAATGCGCATATTTAAAGATGGTTGTACAAACATATTCCTATCATCATAACTACTGTAAAGTCTCATGATGATCAGACTATACCACCTTGATAAATATAAAGATCACACAGCAAAAAGAAAGAAAGTGAGATGAAAAGCACAGAAAAGACCGTTAGCTTTGAAAATAATATATAGTCTTTGAAAAGCAACAACATTATTCTACATGACAAGGGAATGCATTGGATCTCTGCTTATTCGTAGTTTTTTTTTTAAGTGTCATAGAATCGGCCGAGACGCGAACCCGCAACCCGGGCAACTGCCTGCTAGTGCAAGGCAGTCGCGCTGACCTCTCAACCACCAATGCAAGACTGCTTATTCATAGTTAACTCTCATATCTGAAGATTATTATACTTTTAACTAACTACACACCTTCATTTTTATTGTCAATATAAATGTAGTCTATATTGGTGACAATTTAAGGGAAAGAATAGGAAATTAATACAATCCTGTAAATAATCTTAAATAAATTTTGTGAAAATGATAATTAAAATTTTTAGACAAATATTTTGAATCATGAATGTTTAATTAACTGAGTTACCATTAATATTATTTTTGTCTGACTGACTATCTAGAAATCATTACAAAAGAATAGATAAACGGAAATGAATTTATAAATAAGTAGTTTTTAAGTAGAAATAACAAAAAATTGAGAAGTACACAAAGCATTTGAATTATAATTGAGGTCTTTAAGCAAGTGGTCAAGTTGAAAGTATAATTATTAACCCTTCATTCAACACCCTCTTTTGAGATTAATGATGATGATCAAAGCTGTATTTAATCCTTCATAAATACTTAAAATAGACTATATTTCCTAATCATCACCACTTTTGTGAAAATTAGTCTGATAATTATTGTACACAAGTAGTTTTATTTTGAGACGCCTAGCATTGATTAGAGTTTCAAGATATTATCTTCCCTCAAATGCTACTAATGCACTAATCAAATAAGGACTGACTTTAAATTTATAATCCCTTTTATTTCACTATTAATATTAAAAACAGTGCCTCAATTCAGAAAATGGACTTGTACCCAGTTCAAATGATGGGATGGTAATTTATCAGTTGATAATTTATAAAATCAGACAAATAAAAGGAATAATGAATTATTATGTATTTTTATTAATAATATATTTAGGAATAATGAATTATTATGTATTTTTATTAATAATATATTTAGGAATAATGAATTATTATGTAT
The DNA here is from genome assembly GCA_028023455.1 of Epiperipatus broadwayi. Taxonomy (NCBI): domain Eukaryota; kingdom Metazoa; phylum Onychophora; class Udeonychophora; order Euonychophora; family Peripatidae; genus Epiperipatus; species Epiperipatus broadwayi. The sequence continues at coordinate 1,408,302 of JAQFVV010000154.1, forward strand.
TTTTATTAATAATATATTTAGCAATTAGAAATCAAAATAAAAGTAGATAAATACAATAATAAATTAGTCATTACATGGAATAATGTTTCTTTTTCATGTAATGCATAAAATAATCTAAATAAATGAATATAAATGTAGAACTAATAAAATACATAGAATCAATTAATGATTGTTATTAGTATTAAAAAAAATGGAAATTAAAATAAATTCACATATCATAACAACCAAGATATGAGTAAATCTTAAGTACAGTGATATCACTCACTTGATACCCATATTATTTGTAGTATATAATACTTAACAATATAAAGTATTATTATAAATAAGATGTGAACTTTATTTATAAATACAAAATTTTATAGTAAAAACATAATCTTATGTGAGTCAGTAGAACCCACTAATGTCATTGACTTTAAATCTTTTATTTAATGTCATGGTATTTTCTTTAGTTATGCAATGTTTTCTTTTATAGATTATATGTTTGTAGCATTTTACAAAGAACACCTTAAATACATACTTCAAAAAATAGTCTTCCATATGATATTTACACTAAATTACAACTGCCATAAATAATAGATATTAAGATAATCAAAAATTGAATAGTAAAATAATTTAATATACTCATGAGGATAGCATTATTTGGAATATTTATCATATTATATTCTTAGACAAAATAGTATATATTATTACTGTAGACAGATTTATTAATATTTTTTTAGAAACTTTGTACATATTTCACTTTCTAATTCCAAATACTAAGAAATGTTTATTCCTTAACAATATCATAGAATTCAATAGAAAGTAGAACACACTTCAAGCCTTTTAATTACATTTTCTTTTTTCAGAGACACATTGCTTGGCTAATTCTTAAAAATTTATTTTATATTATAAGATAAACTGAACAACAAGACAGGTTTTATATTTAACACATTAATATTAATTATATATTCCATAATTATTATTTTTTCTTTTTAGTTCTTGTAATCAGCATTTTTTTTCTATCACGTATTTAAACAATGCACTCTTTATAACTTATTAATTATTGCAATAATAAAAATTCTGTACATTTTGTTTTAATTAATATTAAGATTTATTATCATTTTAACATGATGATAACATTACAATTGTACAATATATTTTTTTAAAGTTGTAATTATAAATTTATTAAACGCACATTGATTACTTAGTAATATTTACTGAGGCTATAACCTAGATAATATGCGTATAAAATGCGATAGTAGGGACCTCTACAGATGTTTTAACCACAAGCTTACGCTATGGAGATTTATCTTGACCTTTTATAGAAAAAGATTCATACATGTGTTTATTTAAATTAACACACACACACACAAAAAAAAAAAACAGAATAAATTCAAAATGATGTAACTTAAAAATAACAGTATTTAATTTCTCATTCATAAGAAGAATCTAATTAAACTAAGCAGGTATAATTTACAATAAGTTTTAAATAAGGCATAAGCGTTCTAAGCCCTTTTGATTGTGTCTGTGCTTTATACATAATTAAGATAAAATATAGTGCATTTATATTTAATGTGGACAACTATGGAAGTGATTGCTAATCTATGCATATAATTTATGACTTTAATCTTAACCTAAGGTTCTTTATAACTATAATATATGATACATTTCCAATGATAATGAGAATGATTACCATCATCTTAATACAGCATAAAAGCAGTTTAATTCCAGTATAAATAAGTAATTAAATAAAACAATATTAAATCTTCATATTGTTTCTAGAGGATTTAAACATTTTTTTAAGCATTATCCCATTTCCAAAATATTGACCAATGCTGGCATGTTTTAGACTCTTCCAATTATTAGGTGTTTTACAAATGAGCAACACTCTTTCAACATTGTAATATTATTAATTATTATATAAATACTACTGCTACTCTCTATTGATTGTTAAAGTTTGAATACTGACATTAGCAATATTTTTTTTTATAGATTTGTTTACAGTTTGTTTATTACTAGATTCCACAAGGAAAAACCATATAAGCATGGTTTTTACAAAAAAAAATTGTATAAAACAGCTGACGATAAGCAGAATCTGAAACGTGCTGAAGTTTGTTGACATTTTTGGCAATTTGTAATATATAAAAAAAGATTACAAATCTTCTAGATGGTGACGAAGATTTAACATTGCTTCATTTAAAAAATATAATTGAATGATTTATTGGTTGGGATTTCATAAGAGATTTGATCATCATAAGTGCCATTTGGAATCATATTCGATAGAATTCTCATCTATTATATCACTAAATTACACAAGGCATTGCTTTGTTTAATTATATATTTATGGCATAATTTATTTATTTGCATATTTAGATATTTCTTAATGCACAAAGCACTTTGTGATAATTCAAATATAAAAATACTTCTTAAACTATATTAAATACAAGCTCTATGCATTTTCATGCCAAACATTATATCATTACACTCTGTATAGGAAGCACATAATTATGCATTTATGAAAATTATTAAATTTCCTGTTCATTACTGAACCTGCATTTTTAAACTTTTCTTCTCTTCTTTTTTATTTTCTGTCATTACATTTTCTATAAACCACTATAGGTTTTGAATTGAAAATATGATCAATTTTTTTTTCTGTTTTAAAAATACAGATGAATAACACAAGATCTTTTTTGGCTTTATTATATATAATATATATATCTATACATTAATGTTCATTATTGATTCGTCATCAAAAATATAGCACCTTGACTTTTGGTAATGAGTTGTAAAAACAATCTATAAATGTTCTCTGCAATTTAATTTTTTCCTAATTATTGATTTCTCTTGTCCAATGAACAAGCACTCACATTATAGTCTTTTTTATATAATTTCTACATTCTTGTTAAAATTGATTATATATATATATATATATATATATATATTATATATATATATATATATATATATATATAAAGGATAAGTATCCAGTCTCCACCCTGCATGAGAGTGGTAAAATGAAAATTATAATAGCGGGTTCACTTCCTGGCCAATGCTATGACACATGAAAAAAAAATTATTCATCAAGTTGATAATCTCTAGTCTAATGAAGGACTAATAAAAACTATTAATATATTTCCATTAAGTGATTTATATCAAAGTTGTGAGGGCAGTAAGCTTGACACTTATCAATTAAACTGTAGTAAGTAACCATCTATATATACTAAACAATGACAAAGATATGTGCAAGAGATTTGGGATGTGGACAACTGATGAATGCTGATTCAGCATGAAATGTCTTTTTCACGTCTTTGATCATATATGGTATTTATGATTACATCCACCCACAAAGTGATAAAAGCAAATAGAAATCAGTCCCTACTTTGCATGAGAATAGTATTGTGAAAATTCACTAGATTCATTAAATGTCATCCAAGTTTGTTTCTATTAAATTTTAATTTGTAATAAAATCTTTTCACCTTCTTAAACAATGTGTATCTATAGTAATGACTTGGCAATCTATTTATTAATATCATTTTTATTAGTTTTGAAGTTGCACAAATTTTGTTTCTTGTATAAGCATACTTTGGATTCTTTATAACTTAGATGTATATAAATGATTTAGGATTGTTATAATCTTTAATAATAAAAGATACTATTTATGAAAGTATGATCTAATGTATTGCTACTAGGCTTACTAATAAATCAGGATATTTAATGCAATTTCACTTTTAATGTTTTATTGACTATTTTAAGCATGGTCCCTTGTTTAATTTCTCCAAAATAGTTGAATTTATTCCTAATGGTCTTACTTCCCATATATAATGCCATTATCATCATTGAAAATAGGCAGAAGTAATTGTTCTTTAATATAACTCATTGCTAAACTGTAAATTACATTTTTTAATACAATTACCATTCGCACAAATTGATCCTTCTATAATCATTATTTTCAACCACTATCAATCCTCTGCAGGGTAAACATCTCTTGCCAAGTGTATATCTAGTTTTTCTGATCTAGCTTCTCCAAATCTCAGCAATTGATTTATTTTATCTATACATTTTACAGTGGGTCTTTTTCTAGGTCTTCTACAATCCTTGTCTATTTATTATCATCTCTTTCAGTAATATGTCCAGCCCAAATCCATTTTACTTTTTTATTTTTTTCAATGATGTCAGTGTATGTTATCTCAATACACATTTTTTGTTACTCCTAACATAATTTTACCCCTATCTCATTGAATGATCTGAATTCTCTATATTACTCTTCTGTTAAGTGTCCTAGACTTAGATACCTAAGCAAGAACTAGTAAAACACATTTTGTAAATATCTTTCTTTTTAAATGCTTAGATATCTTTCCTTCTATTGCAAATGCCTTAGCCAGATTATTAACACAATTTTGATGAGTGATTTTAATAGATGTAATATTAAGTTATATCTATTAAAAGCACTTCATCAAAATTTAATTCCATTATTAATTTCATCCATTATGTTTTCATTTGTATTAATAATCTGACTAAGCCATTTGTAATTTTTTTTAATTCATTACTATCAATCTGTATTTTTTTCTTTTGATAAAATCCATTAAACATTAGTTATCTTTCGTCCCACTTTCTTACTTTCATCTGCTAACTCTTGCAATATTTCCCAAAGTTTTGAAAAAGCAATTGCATCAAGCAAAAAATCTGGATGACTCAAATAATATTCTTTCACTTCTACTTCTTTAGTTTCCTATTTTAAACCACAACATACTTATTGCAAAACTGCAATATAATGTTTTGCAGATATAGAATCCAACTGTCATACACCTTTCTCAATAATTAATCTTATTAGTGTCACTATATAATTTAATCATTGCTACTGCATTTTGATAAATATTCTTCAGATTACAACAATATCAACTATATATTGATCAACCAATGCTTTAATCACTATAGAAAAACTTGCAAACTCAAATGCCTTTCCATAATTTACAAATACAAAGCATAATTGTAACTTAAAGTCCTTTTTTAAACTCTTTCAATACTTGGATATGATACCCTATATTAAAATTATTTTTAAGTCAAACTTTTTTTTTGGTTGATTAAAATTCAGCTTATTTAATTTTTTTTTTTTGATTGGTTAAAATTCAGCCTATTCTTTTGTTGGTTAAAATTCAAAACTTGTTGTAGATAAATTATAATCATCTTGATAAAAATTTTGTATAGATCATAATTTCCAATATCTTTTTTGTCACTTTTTTTAAAATATTAATATTACTATTGCCTTATTTCAATTATCTTGTACATCTTTGTTATTTACACATTTGATATCTAACTCTTCACCTGCTTCTTTTAAGATATTAATTATAATTCCATCATTAATGGGAACTTTTTACTTTTTCATAGATTTAATTGTATATCTCATTTCATTTAAAATACTGGACAAGTCAGAAGATGTCATAATTGGAGAGGATCTTTTTTATTTTTTTTATTACTATATAATTCTTTACAGAACCTCCCAAACATTTCATGATGTTATCTCTCTTTTTAGTAATAGTTTCATTTTTTTCTTCTTAATGCAGAAGTAACTTTTCAATGCTAACATGCTATTGTACACTTCAAAACTTATTTATTACTTAGCTGTTGTTTTTGTTAATTCACAATTACATTTTCTTATATCCTAATAATGACCTTTTCTTACTATTTTACAAAATTTTAGATATTCAATTATTTTTTAATGGCTCATATTTTTATATTCATTCTTTTCTTTGTATATTATCTTGTCTAAGACAATAAAGCCAATTACTCAAGGTATTTATAGACTTATAAATATAGATGATATTAATCAATTCTTAAGTTATCAACAATCTCACACTGTAATCAAGGCAACTTCTTTTAACAATAAAGTTATTATTATCGCCTTGTCTCTATGGAAAATTTATTGGAAAATTGCTGCTACTATAGCAGTTAACTTTGTTGAGATTTTTAATAATATATCAGTTGTCTTTTTATTATATTTATTTAATTCTGAACTATTTTCAAAATCTGTCAATATTTTTAAGTTCTAACTTAAATTCATTGGAATGTTTCTGAAATTAGAAAAATCAAGAGTGAATACTGTTTCTATTAATATTTGTCTCTTTTATTTTGCCTTAACACATCTTACATCTCACTAACCAATAATTACTTCCTTTGTGAAGATATTAAGAACATTATAATCTTGAAATACATATTTTCTGTTTGTCAAAAATAATCTAATTCTATGGTACCTTCATTTATATACTTCCATAATATTTCTTTTAAAGAAAATAATTCATAATATATAATTTTTATTTTTTTAAAAATTCCATAAATCTCTGTTCTTTCTTAGTTCTATTACTATAACCAAATTTACTAAGAGCTCTTTCAACTTTTAATTGGTTTCCAATTTTAGAATTTAAGTTTTTTTATGACAATTTAAAAATATTGCTTGATCTAACTGAAAACATTTGTATATCCATTTGAAAATCTTCTACTTCTTCATAAAAATAACAATTTGTTGGGACATAAACCTGAATTATCTGTATTCGATAATTCCCATTAAGTTAAATGATTAATCTTGACATTCTGCCTCATACATCATCACCCACCATAGTATTGTTCTTCTATTTTTTATTTATAATGAATCATTCTATATCTACTCTTTCAATGTTTATACTTTTGTATTAAAGTATGTCTACTGTTTAAATCAATTAACTCTTACCTTTTTCTTTTAACTTCACAAAGTTCAAAATGCTCCATTTAATATTAGATAGTTCTTTCAATTCATGCAATATTCCTTTACTTGAATGTAATATGCAATTACAAGTTCTAAAATAAATTATGAGCATTGAATGGCAGTGGTTCACAATCAGGAATTCTTAGCCTCTTATAAATAAGAGTTACAATTTAATTTTGTCTGCCATAATTAAAAATATGTATTTAAAATAAAATTTTATTCACTCATACATTTATTTTGCACTCAAGAAATCTCATTTGATACTTTAGCTAAAAACTATCAGGCTAATGAAAAAAAAGACCATGACATTTCTTGAATTTAAACTCAGAAGTAAAAGGCCAATAAACGATCCAAAAAGCATGTTGGTGAGAAACTCATTCATGTTCATTTATTATGTGAATAATCATATAATAATAACAGTTTTGTAATAAGAATATATGGAGTTGACAGTAGGAATTTTCCCTGAATAGTTTCTTTAAGACCTGAGATAGAAACTAAAGAGTCTCATTTCAGTTAACAGCAAATTCAGTTCTGCAGTCAGACTATAATATTGTTTAGAAAATGCACAGAATTATCCTGATCATTCCAACATAGAATACTAATACTAAAACGTTTTTCATTTATGTTGTTCTTAACTAATAATTCATGAATGATGATAATAAATAAACAGTAATCCATATAATTTAATGAGATCTAAAAGATGACATTCTAAGGTTATTTTTAATTTGAACTATTTTAAACAAATTAACAGAGGCAAATGGTGATCTAGTAGAAAATTTAACAAATATTAATATATTTGTAATCAGTTTGAAACATTTTTGTAGCCTCTTCATAATAATAATTCGTCAAAATATGCTGTGCTATTGCTGTGAATAAATACATATTTAAATAAAAGCCTTTCTATATTGACTTAGTATATTATTATCAAATTAATCCTTAGCTGATTTGATATTGAAACTATTAGTTTTTCTAATTTCAATAACTATCTTCTGCTAAAACACATCCTGATCCAACAGCATATATCTATTGCTTTTATTTAATTTAATGAAATTGACTTTATTCTGTTTAAGCATATTTCAGAATCCTTTAATTGATTTATTAAACCTTAAAACATCACATGACTACTATCTTCCATGCTTTCTCATAACTGTTGTTAAAATAGGCAAAACTCTCTCCATACAGTAGTGCCACTTTAAGCAAGACAGAGTAATCAATGGATGCCAGAAGGCTTGTGCATAAAATCCCTCTGTCTTGCTTAGAGTGGCACTACTGTATGGAGACAGTTTTGCCTATTTTAACAACAGTTATGAGAAAGCATGGAAGATAGTGGTCATGGGATGTTTTAAGGTTTAATACCAATCCTATCTTATAGGAACATGGTGGCTATGGTTGTAAAAGAGCCAAAGACACCAAAATATATGGTTTCTGAACTGAGTTCAGACCCATATGACTATATAAGCTATTGAGCTTAGATTGAAAATATCTGTGTGTTTTCAATTTTATTCTCATAGTTTAGTAGTTATGTAGAGATAAAAGGTGGGTGCTGGAAGGTTGCATTAGATCCTAAGATCTAGGTACAGTGCTCTCACATCCAAGGCTCCTCACTGACGAAGGCCATAAGCCAGAAACTAGTTTGGGAATATTGGATGAGTAGGCACTAGATAGGGATTTTATGCACAAGCCTTCTGGCATCCATTAATTACTCTGTCTTGCTTAGAGTGGCACTACTGTATGGAGAGAGTTTTGCCTATTTTAATTGATTTATTCCAATATGTATTGTAATATTTGAAATACATAAACATTTTGCATGAAAATAACATTATTATTTTTTTAAAAATCAAATCTTAACACTAGATTATTCTAGTTGTATCTAATATATTTCCTGCCATGATTTAAAAGCTGTTGCTGACTACCTCTTAAAAATGCTGATAACAAAGGACAAAGTTGCTTACATTAAACAATGAAATATTAACTTCTTGTTTGTATGCCAGAAATGTTTACTTTTCGTCATATTTTTTTTGCTACATTAGTTGATTATGTCATCTAATATAGTCAGGAATTTTTTATCAACCTTTTTTTAATTCATATACACAGTGCAGAAATTTATTTTAATCACACACAATAACCTATAATAAATGTAATGCAGTTTATTCCCTGCTCATTTTTATATGTTTAAGACAGATTAATATTTAATTTAAAGCCAAAAGAAGAAACGTTAATATTTAAGCATGCTTACAAGAACAGCAAACATGTTCTAAACGTTATTATTTGTTTGCTTACCTTTAATCCTTTTATATATTTCCAAACAATTTGAAAAAAATAAACTGTAATAAACTGAAAAAAAATGTTATAATTGAAATATAATAATCTATTTGCAATTATAAAAATACTTCTTAAATAGAAAATGTATAAATAATTTTAAATATAATCTTAATGCATTTTTTATGTGGAGCACCATTTCAAAGACAAATACTGTATTCTTAAACACACCATGAGAAATGCGTACTTTTATTTTTCATTGAGCATATTCCAAAATTCCCCAACCAATCTCTATTAGATTTTATGTTTATTATTGAATTTGCATTATTAATAAATAATACTTCTTTTATTTTATGTTGCCTATCGTTATGCTTTCTGCAAACAATCCTTTAACTTTTAGTAGTAAAACATGACCAAATGTGTTTTTACATTCTAAGAACGTGGATGTTACTGTAGTATGTTTTTGGTTTATTATAAATAATATAGCTGTTACTGGAAAAATGTGTAAACCAGAATTTTATAGAATGACTAATAAATAGGATGTCCAGATAAGAAATACTTAGATTTTCACACGTTACCTAAACATTCTAAAAAATTTCAAAAAAAAAAAGGCAAAGTATAAAATATTCCCAGAAATAATGTTGATTCTTTCGTTTTATCTTTTTTGTTGGAGTTTTGAATATCACTAACAGTGTTTGAAAGTATTAAACTATTAAATGTCACATGATCACCATTTCTTATGCTTGCTCAAGCTGTTAATACAGGCTAAATTCTCCATAGAGTAGTGCCACTTAGTGCAAGCCAGAGTAATCAATGGATGCAAAAAGGTTTATGCATAAAATTCCTATCTAGTGCCAACTCGTCCAATATCCCCATTACATTATTTTTCTGTAAAAGAATTGATCCCTTATTTTGCTGCTCTATATAGTGTGGGACTTTGAGCCTGTGCTTTGCCCCAGTCATCTGCAGTCTCTGATTTTGTATAAAGAGGTATTACACGCATAAGTATAAACTTCTTCATAATCAATGGTAATAATTCACATAGCATTTACAATATTTTAAAAAAATAATGTTTTTTAATCTTAAATCAGTTTGTATGTTTAAATTTTTTTATTAGTCCATGTCTATTAAATTAGATATCAGTGCATTTTAAATTTGATCATGTTGCCTTCATGTACTATGTCACCTTAAAAATGAAGATCCTATGTTATTTATTTCCAAATGTTCATTCTTCAACAGGGCTATCCAATGCTGGTCACAGTATATGCAATGATTATAATTTCTTTATTTATAGGTAAATGTGTATACTATATATTGAGTATGGTCATAATTAAATTAGAAAAATATGTTAAAAAGGGCAAAAAATAATTAACACATATGTGATTAGGAAATGTGTGCTACATATATTTTTTAGAAGCTAAATATGAATCAAGATTCTTAAAGAATATTTTGTTTGTGTTACTTCGATTTCCAAGACACATGTTTAATATAATAAAAGATCAATAAGTAATAATAACTATTATACTTTATAAGAAGAATAAGAAGAAAAGAAACTATCTTCTAATTGCATATCCGATAATTTATTTGGTTTGCTAAATAAATATTTTGACTAACAACTTTCTCCTGATCGAGATATTATCTAATATTCACTTAATGTGTAAAGAAATACCAAATTAAGAACATTTAAAATCTAAAAACGAAAACAATTTAATGTATGAATTTTTCCTACAGTACAGGCTTTTTCATAACTGCACTCCAATATGTAATATATGGGGGTTTGAATTCAGACCTTCACACGACCTCAACTATCCATGCTATCTCATACTGCTGATACACTTGATCACACACATGTCGAAATTTAAGTGAATATTAGATAATATCTCAACTAGGATAATGTTATTAGACAAAATGTTGGTTTGTTGTCTAATATTCACTTAAAAAATTGTTTTCGTTTTTTGGAAGATTATAAATGTGGTTAATTCGATCTTTTTTTATACATTTGATTGTGCCCGCATTTTTCATCACCGTTGAACTAATACGTAAGTATTCTCAAACTTTTTTATATTATCTTTACATTTATTCCAGTCCAGACTCAATTCAGGATCTTAATGTTTAATATGGATGTGGCTAGTAATATGTTATATAATAATTCATTGTTTAACTAAATTGTCAGAAAAAAAAAGAGCTTATAAAAGAAAGAATACATATAAAGAAAGACAGAGAGATTTTAGTTTTTGAATAACAGTGAAGAGGAGTTTCTATCAAATAAATAATACAAGTCTATTCATATTTAGAAATACAATAGAATGTTTGTAGTTTTACTTTAGACATATTAAAATGGCCAAATGAGAAGTTAAAATTATTATTTTTTAAAGTTAAAAATATGTTTTATATATATATATATTAATTTGTTATAGTGATTAAAACAGTATTAGTTATATATATTAATGACCGTGCTAATAGCTCTGAACAAGTTTTTTCGATAAATGCCTAAGAGAAAGCATTAGAGCTATTCATACTCATTATATTACATTTGTAAATACAAGCTTATAAAATTAAGTCATATGAGGTATGACTTGGTTTCTTTACTATCTAATGATGTATATATTTATTTAAAGATTATAATGAAACTCTAAAATGAACATACTAAAATAAATTGTGACAATGAAAAACTAGAGTGGTGATGATCAAATGGTTTCCAAATCTTTATCATTTAATATTTTACTTGCCTTCAGATAAAGAATTTAACATACTTATATTTGGTTTAAATCTATTTCATGGAACAAATGCATCCGAATATATTACTAGGATACATTATGAGCCAGATTCTATCTAATCATTTTTTACACAAACCTGTTAATATGCCTATCTTTTTGTTATATCCCTGCCAATCTCTTTTGTCAGTTCAAATGAGATCATCTTCTGTCTATTGTTCTATTGTAAATAGATTAAGTGATGATACTTGAAAACACTGAAACTTCAAATTACTTGCAATCTTTGCTTTTTATGCCCATTAAATAGCTGGCAATTTCAAATATTAATTTTAGTTATATTACTAATAATTTTAATATGGTTTTATGGCCGATAAAATATAATGTTAGGAATATAAATTTATTTTATAGAACATATACATCCAAATATGTTACTAGGATACATTACTAGCCAGATTCTAATGAATTAATTTTTAAAATAAATCTTTGTTATGTCAATGTTAATCTATTTTTCAAGATAATAGAAGAACTTCATCTATCTGGCCTTTGGATTTTTATACTAGCATTGATATAGCAAAAAGATAAGCATATTTACAAGCTTATTTAAAAAGTGATTTACTAAAATCTGGCTCGTAATGTATCCTAGCAATGTACTTGTATGTATTGTTCCATGAAATAAATTTATATTCCTAATGTTACATTTGGTCAGCCTTAAGATCATTTACATGTTAACTAAAATCATTAGTTTTATATCTAAACCAATAATTGAAACTGTAATCTAGCTTGATTAATATTTTAAACAAGGACTATTGCTAATTTGAAGTTGCCGCTGTTTCAAGGATCAATACTTAATTTATTAATGATATAATAAATTGAAGGTCAAATAAAAGAGGTTCTCACTTTATTTCCCAATATAGATTGGCACTGATAGATCTAAATGTAGGCATATTACAGGTGTATTTTAAAAATGATTTATTAAAGTTTGACTTTTAATGTAACCTAGTAATGTATTCAGATGTATTTGTTTTTTGAAACATATTTATATTCTTAATGTTACATTTGATTAGCCATAAAATCATTTACATGTTGATTAAAATTATTAATATTATATCTAAACTAATCTTTGAAATTGGAACCTGGCTTGATTGATATGAAAACAAAGATCATCACTAATTTGAAATTTCAGTCTTTTTGAATACTAATGCTTAATTGTTTACAATATAACAAATTGAAGATATAATTCATTAGAATCTAACTTGTAATTGTATCCTAGAAATGTATTCAGACATATTTGTTTAAGTGAAGTAGATTTATATTCCTAATATTACATTTATCAGCTGTAAAATCATTTCCATGATCATTAAAATTATTAATATATTTGGTTATACCTATTTTTTATTATTATTCTGTAATTTTGAAGAAAAAACAAATGAGTTGGTTATATTTTTTAAGTAATTAAGATGCTTGTCATAAACATTCTTCTTAGAAATTAAAATATGTGAAAAAATGATACAAAAGAACATGAAGAGAAATAGGCATTATTTTGATCTATATATCCTCACTTTTTTTAACTGTTTTAAGACATTGGGATAGTCTACAAACTCGTCCTTTTCTAAGTTAATAAAAAAAAAAACTTAATTTAAAAACTACTTGATAGTCTGATACTACAATTTATGCAGTCACTAAAGGACATAATTTAAACCCCTAATAGTTCCTGTAAATATAAACAATAAAACAAAATAATCCAAATTATACAATTGAATTATTATTATTTAAGGACCAATGAAAAATGTATAATAATTTGTGCGATTTTAGCAACATAATTATACATTGATATAATTTAAGTTGTTGATAGTTGTGTTAAGATTTAGAAATAAAGATTATATCTAAATAATAAAAATAAAGAATACTAATATCTATATATGTAAATTAATAATTGATTTTATTTTGAAAAAAAAATTGTTATAAGTTATAGATAGCAATATAATAACTGAAATACAGGCTTATTATATACCTGTATCAGTATAGGGTATATGAGCATAGACTTTCATATGACCCACCATTCTCCACTCTATCTCATAATACTGATATCCTTGAACACATATATATCGAAAAGATAAATAATCACCAATAAATGTAATTTATGCTAAACCAGCAATCATCAGTTGGTCCAGATTATCATCTCTATGCATATATGCAATAAGTGCTCAGATATATATTAAGATAGCCAATCTTCATATTTTAATGGACAGGCTTCAATCCACTACACACTCCAACTCTTCAATATATATCTGAGCACTTATTGCATATATGTGTAGAGATGATAATCTGGACCAATTGATGATTGCTGGTTTAGCATGAAATATGTATATTGGTGATTATTTATCTTTTCAATATATATGTGTTCAAGTGTATCAGTGTTATGAGATAGAGTGGAGAGTGGTGGGTCATGTGAAAGTCTGTGCCCAGATAGCTATATAATATTTTATATATTGAAAAATAAATATTTTGCATATATATCTGTGTGGGTGTGTGAGTAGAATATGGACATAAAATATATTTATATATACTTAGGTGAACATATGATATAACTAATATATAATTCATTTACTACTTACAACTCTGAAAAACATTGACAGATAGTCAATATAAGAAACATCAATATTAAGAGACATTGCAAAAAAAGCAATATATATATATTTAATATACATACAATAATATAAAAAATGAATATTATTTTATTGATTAATATCCTTATTCTTATTGTTTTATATCCTATTCAAACATCAATATTGTATAGGTTTTTAAAATAATCTGTTATTAAAAAGTTACATTATTAAATTTTGTAATAATAATAATTTTTAAAATATAAATAAAATACATATGTTAAAATATTCAAGAAATTATTATTATTATTATTATTATTATTTTAATTAATTCAATACAGAACAGCACAACTTTTATATATATATAACAGCTTGATGTTCTTATTTGGGATTGATTTTTTAAGTTTTAATATAGTCAAGGCCAATATGAATTGACTGGACCAATTGCACCCAATTAAACCATGTGCTTGTCACAGTTTACATAATTAAAAATTGTATTATATATATATATATTATTAAATGGTTGCCTTGACAACAGTTTGAAATTGTTGATTGTTATTGAGATTGGAATTGTCTAAGTGTTGACTGGATTTTAAAGATATATATATATAAAACTCGATCTTATTAGGTGATTATTTATATAGTACATGAACATGGATGGAGTGCTCACCAACATGCACTAGCCAGCATGGTGAGTTTATTGGCTTTTATCTCTGAGTTTAGGATCAAGAAACACCATGGACTTTCTTCTCAGTTTTCTGATAAGGCAGAATGAATGTATGTGTAAGTGATAAATATTTTTCCAATAAATTTATACAATCATGACAGACAAAAGTAAATCATGACCTTTATTCTCAGGAGGCTATAAAGTCACTAACTAAGACAGCAGTTGGTGGCCAAAGGCAGAGGTGCTAAGAATCCCCTGACTGTGGTTCCAGGCTGCAATTTGTTGACAACTTTTTATTTAGGTACTTACAACTGCAGATCACTTTCAAATGAAGGAAGATGGCAAGATTTAGAAGAAAAATGTTTTATATTAAATGGGACATTATTGGACTATGTGAAGGTAGAAGAAAATGTAAAGAGATAATTGATTTAAAACATAGACATGTACTCTATTACAAAGGCACAAATAATGGAAATGCAAGTAGAGTAGGATTCATTATAAATAAAAAAAATGGAAGAACAACATTGTAGAGAATTATGATGTATTGGACAGAGTGGCAAGATTAGTAATACAAATTAATAGCAGATACCAAATGCAGATAATTCAGGTTTATGCCCCAACAAGTTCTTATAGTGATGAAGTAGTAGAAGACTTTTATATGGATGTATAAAAGCCTTTTTATCAGAGTAAACAACATTTTAAAATTGTTATGGGAGATTTTAATGCTAGAATTGGTAAACAAATGAAAGATAAGAGTGCTGTAGGTAATTTTGGTTATGGTAATAGAAATGAGAAAGGACATAGACTTGTGGAGTTTGCAGAAAAAGAAAAAAAATTATATTATGAATTTTTTTTTTTGAGAAAAATGTTAAAAGGAAATGGACATGGAAGCATCCAAATGAAGGTCCAGCTAAATTGGATTATATTTTGACTAACAGAAAATACATATTTCAAGATTGTAATGTTCTTAATAAATTTAACACAGGAAGTGATCATTGATTAGTTAGATGTAAGATAGGTGTTAATGTAAAACAAG
Organism: Epiperipatus broadwayi; assembly: GCA_028023455.1. NCBI lineage: Eukaryota > Metazoa > Onychophora > Udeonychophora > Euonychophora > Peripatidae > Epiperipatus > Epiperipatus broadwayi. The sequence goes on from JAQFVV010000154.1 coordinate 1,424,296, forward strand.
AGAGTCATATTAAGAAAAACAATATTTACAGTTGATATTTATAATCTTCAGAAACATTCTAATAAATTTAAATTAGAACTTACAAATCAGTTTCAAGTATTAGTAGATTTTGAACATGATTAAGATTTGACTAAAATTAATAAGAAAATAACTAATACACTTCTAAAAACTACAACAAAGATAGCTGGTAGAAAGAAGCAACAATTGACCAATAAAATTTCTACTGAGACTAGAGAATTTATGAAGAAAAGAAAGAATATAAAGATATACAAAAATGATGCATCAATTGAATATCTCGAATTTTGTAAAATGGTGCAGAAAAGAATTGAAAATGATATATAAGAAAGTATTATTATGAACTAGCAAGGGAAGCTGTAGAAGAGAATAAAAGTCTCAAGAGTGTAGAACAACATTTTGGTATTGATATAAAATTTATATCTGCAATAAGAAAAAAGATGGAATTATTACTAAAATGAGAGATGACATCATGAAATGGGTAAAAGACTTCTATCAAGAATTACATAGTAATATAGAACAAGTACCTCCTATATCTATTACATCTTTTGAATTGCCCAGAATTTTAAATGAAGAAATGAGACATGCAATTAAATTTATAAAGAAAGGAAAAGCTCCAGGTAATGATGGAATTATAATTGATATATTAAAAGAAGCAGACAAAGAAATAGAAAATATTTTAGCAAAGTTATATACCAAATATCTAAATGATAAAGATGTCCCAGATGATTAGAAGAATGCAGTATTAATATTAATATTTTAAAAAGGTGATAAAAAAGATATTAGAAATCACAGATCTATCAGCTTTTTATCAGTTTTATACAAAAATTTTACAAGATAATTACAACTCATCTACAGAGAACATTAGATTTCTATCAACTAAGAGAACAAAGTGGTTTTAGTATAGTATATCATATCCATGTATTGAGCGAAGTTATAGAAAAGACAAATGAATATGAGTTGCCATCATGCTTTGGATTTATATTAGATTATAAAAAAGGTATTTGATTCTATAAACATTTCTTCAGTGGTTAAAGCATTGGATCATCAAGATATAGATCTAGGATATTGTCATATTTTAAAAAATATTTATAAAAGTGCAACAGATACAATTAGATTACATAATGATACTAGGAAAGTCAATATTGAGAAAGGTGTAAGACAGGGTGACTCTATATCTCCAAAACTTTTTACAGCAGTGCTGCAAGAAGTATTTTGTGGATTAAAATGGAAAGCTGGAGTAGTGAAAGTAAATGAAGATTATTTAAGTCATTTAGATTTTGCAGATGATGTAGTTGTTTTTGCAAATAATGCTTTAAAGCTGCAGGAAATGTTGCAGGAGTTATCAGATAAAAGTAGGAAAGTAGGAGTAAAGATAAATGTTAAAAAGACTAAAGTAATGTTAAATGGATTTTCTCAAATATGAAAATAAAGATTGATTATGATGAGTTAGCAGAATTTAAGTGCTACAAATATCTTGATCAGATTATTAATACAGATGGAAACATAATGGATGAAATTAATCATAGATGTAAACTTGGTTGGAGTGCTTTGGTAGAAATAACTTGATACTAAAAGAAATATGCCTATGCATTTGAAAAGGAAGGTTTTTAATAAATGTGTGTTACCAGTTCTTACTTATGGATCTGAGATTTGGACACTTAATAGAAGTTCAATACAGAGATTTCAGATCATATATGGTTAAGACAACAAACAGGTGTTACTGATCTCATTGAAAAAAATAAAAGACTGAAGTGGAGTTGGGTTGGAAATATTTCTAGAAGAGATGATAATAAATGGACAATTGAAATCTTAAACTGGATTCCAAGAGATTGTAAAAGACCCAGAAAGAGACCACATGTGAGATGGATGTATGAAATAAGAAAGTGTGCAGGGGTGATGTGTAGAAAAGAAGCTAAAGATCAGAAAAGATGGATTGAACTTGTATAGACCTTCATCCTGCAGTGGATTGATAATGGTTGATGATAATGATAAAACTTGTTATTTCAAAAATTATAATAATCGGAAACATCTATACATATTCAAATACTATTTGTTTTTATATTGAGTGCTGACAAAATATTTTGTACAGATTTGTATTATCAGTTAGATATATTACAATGCAGAATGACTAATTGTTTTGCTGCTCATAGTATGCATATAGCAAGCAAGATGTCTTTACAGACCTGCACATTGATCAAATACGTTATCATTTATTTCACTAAATTATGAATTAAATTATTTCCATATATGTAAATTATTTCTACAGCAAGTTAACTAATTTTTATAAATTTAATTATTTTATGCTTGCGAGTTGATGAACAGTTCAATAAACTTATCTAGATTAAACTTGTTATTATTATAATTTAGTTTTTACATAAAATAATAATAATAAATCAAGGTCTAAGATTCTAATTTATAATGTTGTGGCAATTTTACAATACTTTTTAATTAATAGAAAATTGTGAAAATATTTTTGATATTTTAATGTTAATCAGTATAAAAATATTTAATTTCAATTATGGTCTGCTTTATGAAAAAATCTTAATTATTTTTTTATAGGATGTCTGATTCAAAATGAAAAAGGGATGTAGGCAGAAAATATCAAAGTGATAGCATTAAAGAAAATAAAGTGAAATAAGTAAATGTATGACTAAAAAGCAAAAAGGTGTTTTGCACAAATGTTTAAAAATTCATCACAATGACACAGAATCGAAGGGACTAATCAAGAAGATGAAAATATTCATATAAATGAAAATTTCCCCAGAAAAGATGTTCAGGATCCTGAAGCAACACATTTACAAGAAGTGTGGATATTATTCAGGGGGGGGGTCTGAAAATAAAGAAATAGTAATGAACTACTAAATATAACAGAAATTCATGCTACTTAGACAGACAAAATGAGCCAGCAAATAATAATAGATTATTTAGTAAAAAAAGAACACTAAAACTTCTTGTGGATAAATTTCTCAGTTAAAATAATGGAAGTCATTTTTCAAAAGTTCATTTTAAAAGAAAACTTGCAAATAATGAAATCATATATTGTCACTGGATAATATATTCTGATAAAAAGAATAAAATATTTTATTTCCAGTATTGTTTTTTCCATGAAGATACAACAACTGCTTTGTCCACACCAAGATTTAGTAATTAGTCAAATATGCATACCAGATTGGCAGAACATGAAAGAATTAAAGCATCATTTAATTACAATATTAAAATATACAGAACTTCAAAAGAGGCATTCAGCTATAGAAAATATAGACCATGTACAACAGAAATAACTGAATCAAGAAAAATTATGATTACATCAACTTTTTGAAAGATTATCATCAATGATACAATTTCTAGCTGAACATAATTTGGCACTTTGAAAATCTTTTGAAAACTTAGGTGATTTTCATAATGAAAACTTTTTAAGAATTATTGAACTGCTTGGAAAATTTGACCCAATTTTCAAAATCATCTTTGACAAATTATCAGTTAACAAAATTAAGAATATATCTAACAAGGTCAATAACCTTATCTAAGCAAAACAATTCAAAATGGGATCAGTAAATTTATTAAAAAGTGAAATCTAGAACTAAATTATAAACAAAATAAAATCAGTAAAGTATTTTGCTGTAATTCTTGAATGTACTCCAGTTATCATTTACCAGTAAAAATATACCTTACACTTAAATATGTCTCTGATAGTAAAAAACATGGTTTAGTCAGTGGTGTTTATGAACAGTTTATTAAATTTATAAATATAGAAAGAAGTTCTGGAGAAAATTTATATATTGTGCTGAAGTGTGAAATTAATTCTCTAGGATTAAATACTAATAATAATTGAGGGCAAGGGTGGGTTCAAATATGAAGGGAAGAATTTTTTGAGTTCAGTCTAGACTCTTAAAAGAGAACTTGAGCATTTTTTATACATTGTGCATGTCATAATTATAATCTTAGTTTGGCAGTACTGCTAAAACATGCCCTAATGCATTAAACTTTCTATAGCATACTTCAGTGCCTTTATGTTTTATTATGATCATCCACAAAAAAATTGTCACTAGAACATCTTTGCAATACAAAATGAGAATGTTGAATGAACGTATTATGTAAGATATAAAGTAGGTGCAGTCTATGGTGCATTTTTTGAAATACCAAATACACCAGGAAGTGCTCAAATTAAAAATGGTGAAGAATCACTTTCATTCTCAATAAAAAATCACAAGTGTATAGTATATCTCATTTTTTTTGGTAAGGTGTACTTTTACAGGTCTATATTGTTAGCAAGGAATACCAAAGTGATTCCATGGATATTTCTGTAATTGTGTTTTCATTTGAAAAATTATGTTGGTTGATCAACATGAATACTGGGTTTGAGCAAGTATTAGTCATGACAAAAGCATTCACAGAAGATTTGAAAGTAATTCCCAGATTTCAAAATAAAGGTTTGTGAAATGGAAGAAATATTTTAATTATGAAGTCGATAATGAGCCACTTATTAAACATGAAGAACTGATTAAAGTAAATTTTTAATGTAATTCTGAATAAAGCTAAACAATAATTACTAAAGTCAATTTGAACAATTGAAAATTCATATGAAATGAACTAAAAAACATGTAGTACCATTAAAAATTGCTCTGACAAATATTAAAACTACATAAGAAAACTCATCTACTGATTTTGTAAATAATATAGATTTAAATAATAGTATGTTGTTTGACAAAAAGGAAGCTCTACAAATTATTCTTTCATTAAAATATTATAGAAAGTCTTCTACAATGTTTCAATTACTACAAAAAGAGTAACAGCTTCTACTAATCTCTTCAATGATCATTGGATATATTTAATCATACCAGTGTGTTGCTTCTGGAGAAAGAGCATTTTCTAGATTAAAACTAATAAAGAATTACTTAAGGTCAATTGTGACACAAAGTATGTCAGATAGTATAGTGATCCTATTGCTTGAAAGTCAACAAGCATGGCAATTAGATGTTAATTCAATTTTAGAAGACTTCTATGATCAGAAAGCTAGAAAATATTTTTAAACATTATTTTATATTGCTTCAATGTAGATGATGTATACTTTATCCAAATTATACTATTCAGTTACTAATTTTTTTAAATTAAAAAAAAATGCACATTTATTTATAAATATTAGAGTCATATTTTGAAAGGGTATGCAACAAATATTCAATTGTGTACCACACTAATTGAATCAGCTCTGATTACAGTAATACATTTTTACCATTTAATAAAATAGTAAGTTTCTGGGGAAAAAAAAGCAAAATATTAATTAGTGGGGAAAAAAATCATATAAATATTTATTTTATGGTTCATTACTTTTTGGTTAATATTTTAAATAAATTAGTTCTTATAACTATTTAGAAATTATGGACATGAATCCTTATAACACTATTGCAATATTAATTAATTCCAAAATCGATTATAAAAAATCAAAAATTATAAGATTTTACAAATATAAACTGTTATATAAGCAAGTTTATATATATGTATTCAGTAGTTAGATTATTATGTAGGTCATTCTTGTTATTTATTCTGTATACTTCATATTTATAGTAATAATTTTTTTGTTTGTCTAAATAAGTGAAGGTATATTTTTAAGTAGGAAAGTTGAATTAGCATTTTTTATAATCTTTTATTTGAAGAGATACTTTAGTTCTTGCATCTGGATAACAAATAGTTTTGATGCAGTTCTGTACTTCAGACAATTCCATTTGTTGTAATTTACTTCATTTCATTATTTATTTGGGTACTTGTGTGTTTTACTGTCTACCAAGCTTGGTTGCCATTTTTTATATAAATATACAGTTTCAGGGGCATGAATGGTAAGAAATAAACTTTGTATTTAATATTTCAATTTTTTTAGTATTATTTTTAAAAAAATTCTGCAAAAATTAATTATATTTGTGTATTATTATTATTTTTTTTGTATTAAGTAAAATTATTAATAGAAAAATTTTAAAAAGATATAAACATCTCCATGTGCATTATTTTTCAATAAGGGTAAGTGAAAATTATTCATGTCAGTGGTCTTAAATCCCTAAATCTTCAAAATCACCACAAATGAATCTTATTGTTGGTGCAATCAACACCACATTAATTCTGCTAAATAGGAACCCAGGTGTTGCTGCACTTGTTCTTCAGTGTTTTTTGTTTTGCCATTTGGAAAGATCCCATAGTCTTTTTATGTTTTGCATATGAACACTGAGAGCTGGATTCATAATGTTATAGCAGTGATTTACTTGGAAATGTTCAAATCCCACATGCCATAATTTATCACTTTTATAGACTTTTCAACAGTTTGAATAAATTATAGACTTGTTTTTTATCATGTCCATAATAATAACCACTGTTCTATCTGGAACAATTACAATGAAGCATTCATTGATTTCTCTGCATTAAGCCATTAAATAACCACTGTTGTGAACACATTCTACCCTGTTGATTTTATGCTTTGTAAAAGGAGTTTGTGTTTATTTATTTTTTGCATGACAATATGGAATGTTAGATGCAATAACAGTAGCAAACTCTCCATGCAATCGTCATGTGAGGTTGGATATTACATCATTTTTAATAATGTATAGTAAAATACTCTAAGAATAATTTAATATTAAATACGCTTAACGTATATAGTGAAATTAAATTCAACGATTATATTAATATTTCTTAATTCGACTTACACTCATATTCATACCTTTTACATTAATTTACAATCTATCAAGTTATTTATATTGTCCATCTCTTTGAAATGGAAAAGCATGTGTCTCTCCTGTTTATTGCTTTCAAATCTCTTGATATATACCATGCTTCTTTCACCTTCCTTTTGATGTCATTTCTTTCAGTTGCAATTATCCTAGCATTTGCAGGTTCAAACTCATGATTATAAATATTGATTTAAACTACTGCAAATCTGTCATATCAAATACTTATTTCCTGTAAGCATGGAAAATGTCCATATTGATGTTAATTATTAAATAGCACATGCCACAATATGAGGCATTAATCACAAATGCTCTTAATACCAATATATTATCAAGAAAGGTTATTTATGAGTAACAATTTTTTAAATACATTTTTATTTATAAATATACATCTATCCAGAATTGTTTGATTCAATAGTAAAGATGGGTTTTAGAGCTGAAAATTTGTAGAACAATTCTCAGCTAATGAAAGGTTTTTATTCAATAGAATAAAACTACTATGTTCAATTTTCCACTTAAATGCTAGCATGGTATGTGATGTAACAAGCAAGTTAAACTTACAAATAATTAATAATAGTGAAAAAAACTTTTATTAGAGAACAATCTTAGTCTTAATTATTAAATAATTAAAAATATTAAATCCTTTTTGAGACAGGCTTTAATATGTATCAAAAGTGCCTTGAAATTTATAATTATTTATTTTGCCAATAGAGGGACCTCTCAAACCATGACACAAGCTAGTGATTTTTATAAAGATAAGAGCAGCATCTTATTTTTAACCTAACTTTTCACTTTTATAGACCAATCTGATACATCTTGAAGTGTAAGCATAAAGCTGTTGTTCTCTCCACTGTTTAAGTCCACTATTTCCTATACAAATTAACATTCATGAATTTTTGCAATTAATATTTTTATCAATAAAGATATTGATTGACAATTATAAATTTCTTGGTGCATTTGATACAGGTTAAAGCTTGTCTTAAAAAGTATTTACATATACTTCCTGTGCGCTTAATAAATAATTATTAATTTAAAATATTAAAATAAATTTAATAAATAGTTTTATTAATGTTAAATTCTTCACCTCTAATAATCTTAATAATGATATATTTTTTAATTGTAGAGCATATAACAAAATATTAAGTATAAACAATACATACTGTATTTCGTCTACTTTTTTTTTGTATGAATATTGCTTTGGGAAATTATATATTTTACTTTTTTTCTCCTGTTATTTTTTGATGGATTATAGGCAAAAAGACTTTAAATAATCTCTTTGTTTTATTCTCTATTTAAGACTAGTTAGATATTCATTTAGCAATCAATATTGGAAGTTAGCTAGTTCGTCTATGAGATAGATTCGTAAAAACAAAGTATTACGCCCATTTTTTTAGAAAAAAAATCATGTTTATTTGACTGAAATTTGAATTCAGTTCGTAGATATGGTTGGCGAATGCAGTACCGTTATAGCATGCAATTCATTATAACTAGTATAATCATATATTCTTGACTCTAATATTAATTTTCATTATTGAATCACATCTTAATGTTGTTTGATCAGTATTTAAATAAATAAAAATATTGTTTCACCAGTATTTAAATATTTGCTTATTGTTAACTTAATATTTTTCTCTTATTATTCTCAACAGCTTGGTCAATCTCCTAGCGACCCCTTTTTTATTCTTAAATCTATATATCAAAAGTTTATCTATACTGTATTTAATGAAATTTCAAATGTCAAAAAATACACAAAGGAATAGTTGAAATTTGATACCTTTCCATCATCTGCCTTAGCAGTAGTGTTTGTGAATTGTCTGTTACTTTCTCTCAAAACAGTATGAAAAAATTTTGCTCCACCCTAGATTACAAAAAGTTTCTTTTATATTTTTTCAATTAGATATCTCTAGACGCTAATTGCAATAAATAGGTTTTTAAGTGTATTTGATTAACAAGAAAGAAACCCATTAAGATTAAATTATTTATTTAAAAACTAATTAACAGAATCAAAAAAATTTTATCAATAATTCTTCGATACGCATCAAACAAAAACGGCTCTACTTTTCTAGGAATTTGCAGCCTCAAGTCCAGAATATATTACGGTTGGAATTTTTGCTAGAGAGTATTGATTTTTATTTTTGAAGTTTTGTGCTGCTATTGCAGCGTATCGGCTTGTCAAGCCTCATCTCTGGATTCAAATTTGGACTGACTAAACAAGAATTTTTTTCAACCTACTTAAAAGGTTTTTTTTTTTTAAATAGAGACTCAAAACCAGGCCACATAACCATCTAATCTTCATCAGTAAATAAATAACCAGCGCTTCTAAGCTAGAGTTAAAAAGTGATAAAAAGTACTCAAATCTTCACAACAATTGACTTGAAATTGCCTTCTACACTTTTCTATTTGAACAGCTACTAGATAAACCGTTGAGCGTTATGGATTATTCAAATTTGTTTTTCTTTTTTGACTTCTTATATGATTATATACATACACACAATTTTAAAAACAGTTTTATAATGGAAAAAAATATATAACTATTTTTTTATAAGCACTTAATTGGTTTCATAGAGAAAGAAAGAGAAAGAATAAAAAGTTAAACATAAGTTTTGTAATGGCTGTATAAATCAATCTGAAAACAAATACATTCACAAATCATATGCTAGTTATTTAGTCTATGTCTTTTGAATGTTTTTGAAAGATTACAATGCTTGGCCTAATTGCACATTATATTTTCTCGTCAGTTATATTTTTCTAATCAATAGCATGGCATAATCTTTTTATCCCATGAATACTAAGCTCAATTTTAATATATTTTAATATTTATTCGATCTAATAAAGATACAATCTTACTGTAACATTTCAATAACATCATATCCATCAAATTGAAGAACATAACAATAATTTATTCACATTCTAGAAACATAGTTCAATCAACAAATATTTTATTTATTTTTTTAATTGGTTTTACTGTAATTATCTAGTTAAAGAATAACTTATTGTTCCTATTACATATTTCACTTTATTATTATTTTTGCCTCTATATTTGGAAGATTCAAATGTGATTTTTAGGATGGTTTTCATTTTTTTAATAAATAAATCGACTACAATTTATTGATTCATAATATAGTACAAAGATTTTAATACGAAGCTAAAATGTTGAATTATTAACTCAAACTGCTACTATGGTGCAAGAAGTGTTGATACTTGGATGAGTTAAGTAATACTAAAATAATGATTAATAGTATTATTTCTTCCATTGGTAAAAAATATTTAACTATCTACAAAAGTAATTTACTTTCAAATAAAACAAAACTGTCATAACTGAAAAAAAAACTGTTTAATATTAAATAGAAAATTTAGAAAGTTAAGAAACAATTGACTTGAGCATATAGTTTACTATGAAGGCAAAAAAACTGAAAGCAAGAATGGAGTGAGATTCATTGTAAGTAAAAGCTGGTAGAATACCAATGTTTAAAATTAGTGCTATCAGGAGTCAATAAGAAAATTATTAATTCAACTTAAGAGAGAATTTTAAATGTAGTTATTTTTTGTTTATCTCATAATGAGCTCTCTGTGTGTTGAAGAAATTGAGAAATTTTGTATAAATGTACAGAATGCATTTGATTAGATTAAACAACATTCAAAATTGTCACGAAAGATTTGAAAGCTAGAATTGGAAAACAATTAAAAGATGAAAATACTGTGAGTAAATTTAATTATGAAGATAATAATGAGAGTAGACAAAGACTTGTGGAATTTTTGGAAAAGGAAAATCTATTTTATGAATTCCTTTTTTTTTTATATTAAAAATAAACAATGTGGAATTTTACATGGAATCATTTAAATGAAGATACTATCTAGTTGGATTGATTTTGATTAACAAAAAATACAAGACTTCAATATGCTCAACTGATTCAAAACAAAAATTGATTGTCAATTAGTGAGATGTAAGATGTTTATTAATACATAACTAGAGAAGTAAAAGCTGTCAAGGAATATAATATTGACAGTTAATATGTCTAAACTTTACAGATATTCCAATAACATTAAGCTAAAACTTGCAAATCACTTTAAAATATTTAAAAAAATTTAGAAGACTTAATAAAAAGATAATTAATACCCTACTAATAGATGCTTTATAAAAAGATAAAACTTAATTCATCAATAGATTTTCAGTGGAGAAAACAGCAGTGACAAAACCTTAAAATGTCATTTTGATATTGATGTGTTTATTTCAGAAAATAAAAAATATCACTATTAATAAACAGAACTATGTAATAATAAACAAAAAAATACTTTTAAAATTATATATTTTAAATATTAGATGCAAGACATTGAACCTATGAAAAATAAAAATATTCCAAAAAACGAAATTTTAAAAGATGAAAAATTGAAAAATATTACTTGCAAACTACATCAAAAGTATAAAAGAATTATTTTGTATTCAGTCAATGATGATGTTATGAAACTCATGATCTAAGGGACAAGATAGAATCTTTGAAAAGATAGGATTGACTGTTTTATCTTTTGCACTTAAATTCAATTATATAGACCAATCTTAAGTAACTTGGAATCAGAGTATGAATATTTTATATTATTCACTTCCATTTTCTTTATCATGCATATTAATGCTCATTTAAACATTTACTGCATGATAATATTAAAATATATTAGAATTATTGTAATATTTAAGTGATTTACTAGCACAATTTCAAACTAGTTTTAAACAGAAAATAATCAATCCTTTCAAACTGTGCTAGTAAATCTCTTAGTTTATTATAATAATTCTAACATCTCTTAATAGTAACATACAGTAAATGTTAATTTCATGAGTGTTAATACATGTAATAAGGAAAATGGAAGTAAAGTGAATAATATAAAATCTTCATGTCTTTATTCCAAGATATTTAAGATTGACCTATTGAATTTAGATTCAAAATATAAGATGAGTGCTTTTATTTTTTCAAAGACTCTATCTTGTGCATTGAATTAAGAATTTCCTAACGTTTAACAAAACAACATTGATTGCATGTAACAGTACAGTGCAAGTATAAGGGGTTGATTATCTTCTGTTTAAAATTACAGTTTGAAACTATGCTAGTAAATCTCTTCATTTATTACAAAAGTGTAAATAATAACTATATAACAGATGATTGACAAAAACATTAACATTATTGATAAAGAAAAAAAAAATGGATTCAATCCAGACAAAAAAGAGAAAAAAAAAAAAATTTTAAAGTGATTGTAGTAAATTAGATTATACTCCTCAAGTATTAAAAGTTATAAAAAAAAATTCAATGAATGTATGTTGCAATTTTTTTTTTGAATTTCTATATTATGAAAAGACATTTAGTTCTATAAATATTTTAGTAGAGATTAAAGCTTTGAAACAGTAAGACATAGTTCTAGAATATTGTCAAATTCTGATATTTTTTTAAAATATGACAACAATATTGTACTACCTGGTAACACTGAGAAAGTTAAGATTTACAACAGAGCATTTAAACTTCTCTAAAACCATCTTATAGAAGTTTTAAGGGATGTATATTTTATAGATGAAATTCAAGGAAATTAATTTAATTAAGTCATTCTTAATCAGAAAGTAATCAGTCCTTTATATACACCATTTAATCATATTAATAATTCACTGATGTTATAGTGAGTATGCAGGACACTCACAAACCCAAACAAGATTGAGACTTTTAAAAGATAAGAATGACCATCTTATCTTTGTACCTAAATGCAGTTATATAGGCCAATCTAAAGGGTTTTGGAATGAGAGCATGAAGATTTAATTTTCATAGCTTTACATCCATTACATTATTAATTTATAGTTAAACCTAGTGAAATTTTAAAATTTATAACTGAGAAATATTAGATTATATTAGTAATTAGTAATATGATTAAGCAGTGCATGTTGAAGGCTGATTATCTTCTGATTAATAATCACTAATGAAAACTATGCTTGTAAATTTTGTTGTTATTAAATTGATTCTAATATCATCTAATATTTACCAGCCATAAATTTGAAAATTTCACTAAGTTAAATTATAAAACAATAATGTAATAGACATTAAGTTATAAAGATTAAATTTTCATGCTCTTATTTTGAAATGTTTTAGATTGACCTATATAATTGCATTTAGGTACAAAATAAGATGGATATTCTTATCTTTTAAAAGTCTATATTTTGTTTTTGGATTTGAAAGTGTCCTATATAGTCATGATAACATTGGTGAATTAGTAATATGATTAAACAGTGCATGTCAAAGGCTATTTACCTTCTGATTAAAAATTACTAAAGAAAACTACATTTGTAAATTAATTATATTGTTATTGAATTAATTAAATCATGTAAATTTTCCAGATGATATAATTAATTTTTTTATACAATTAATGCTTTAGATTTTCAGAAAATGTTACAAAAACTATTGAATGAAAGAAAAAAAGTAAAATGAAATAATGGAAAAAATAAAATAACATTTAATGGTGTTTCAAAAAGGAAAGGTTGATATTAATCTTGATCACAGCACAGTTAAAAACATAATGATTTAAATTAATTTTAGAATTAAAAACATTTTTATATAAAAAAAATATTAAAAAGAAATGTATGAATGTACTTAAAAATAGAAGTTTTAATTAATGTATTTTACTATTATCATGAATTTTGGTATAATGAAAGTTTATAAATTTAATAAACAGTGCAGCAAACATCCCCCCCCCCATCTTCATTAAATTATACATAACACTAGAATGGTAAACATTTTTGTCACATAAGACTTAGTTTTTTTATATATTTTTTTTCTAATAGTGAAAATAAAAATATTCTGGTACATACATATTATCTTTCCTACCAATCTTGGCAACCATTTTTGTTTGCTTATACAGTTTCACAGGCCTGCAGTAAATATTTAAAACAAATTGCCCAATAAGAAATGATTATATATAATATTTATAGTTTTATTATTATTATTTATTTAAAGAAGAAAACTTTTTGCAAATATTAATTATAATATTTTCATTTTATTTATTTACTTTTTGTATTACGTAAACTTAGTAAGATAAAACTTAAAATATATATAAGAAACATCTTTATATGTTATTTTTAAAGAAGGGTAACAGGATTATTCATGTTGGCAGTGACCTGAAATCCTTAATGCCCTGCAAAATCACAAATAATTCTTCTTTGTGCATAGCACCACATAAATTTGCCTAAATAGGAATCCAGATGTTATTGTATGATTGCCTGGTATTTTTTTATTTTGTCATTTGGCTGCATCCCAAAGTCTTTTGATGTATTGTGTATGCATACCAATAGCTGGATCCACAATTTATATTGGTGATTTACTTTAAAATGTTCAAATCCTACATGTCTTAATTCATCAGTTTTATAGGCCAATCAATTTATTAATTTTTTAAAAATAAACAAGACATATTAAATAAAATAAAATTGAAAAAAAAAAATATAAACAAATGCTTGTGGGTCCATGAAATTGTATAAGTGAAAAAAAATGGCTGTCAAGCTTGGTATGATGAATAATACATAAATACCAATATTCTTCCAAATGTACTTGCTATAATATTTTATTCACAAGCCTTTAAAACAAATTTTGAAAGTTGATCTATGTTGACATCATAATATAAATAATTTTTAAAATAAATTAGTTTTTTTCCTGAAGGTTTGTGATAATGGTATTTTACTTATATATATATATATTGGATTATTTACATCATCTAATATTAAATATCGTATATATATATATATATTGGATTATTTACATCATCTAATATTAAATATTGTATTCCTTTAGAAAAATTTAACTTTATTTAAATTTTCAAATTACATTCAACTATTCTACTTCTAACAATTGAATGTAATTTTAAAATTTAAATAAAGTTATATTTTTCTAAAGATATTCAATACTTACTATTAGATCATGGAAATAGTCCAATATATAAATACAATCAAAATTGGTCAATGTTTGAAGTAGTAGTGGAAAAAAGAATATTTGAAAGTGGTCAAAATCTAAGGGCTGAACATAGGATTATTAAACTAACAGACGCCATTGGCTGGAATAGCAATTATTACCAAGAAACACTATTGTCTGACAGAGCAACAATAAGATTTTTCAGATAATGCCAACTTTAATTAAAGCATGAGATATCTTTATCATATTTTATGAGTTTATTTATGCTTAGTTTTTCTTTTGTAATTTGTTCTTTTTTTTTTTTTTAAATTCTTTTTATATGTGTAGAAATAAATTATTTTGAATAAAATTATAGTAAAAGTACAGAGAAGTAAATAATAAACATGGAATTGCTAAACCCATATCAATAGCTAATGTTATAATGAGTGCTACTGGCGAAAGTAGCAATTACATGCATAATACTTTTAAGTGTGTGAACATAAACATACTATTTTTATTTAATTTTTTTTCTCAATTTATTTTAATCATGAATCAGAAATAAATTTCAAAAAAATGATTAGTATTGAAGTGAAAAAAATGATCATTTCTAAAACAGAAAAGCTGTAAAATAATCCATAATTTATGTTCTGAGTACAGTATGAGTAAATCAGTGATCTGCACCATTTTTTTTAAAGTAAAATAAATTAAAAAGTGCATAGTTAGCAAAATGGATTGCTGACTTGAACTGCCTACATTATAATAATCACTAAACATCATCACCATTCTTTATGTTTGCACAAGGTGTTTACACAGAGGCTAAACTATCCATACAGTAGCCCCACTCAGTGCAAGCCAGAGTAATTACTGGATGCAAGAAGGCTTATGCATTCAACGATTACTTTGGCTTGCACTGAGTGACTCTACTGTATGGAAAGTTTAGCATTTGTGTTACATTATAATATATGGAAAAAATTAACTCTTTTGCTAATGCGGATTAATTAAAAACAAGTAATAGATAATTGCATCAATGAAATGATTACTTATGAAAAGGCCAAGAAAATAGTTAAAGATTTCTATCCCAGATTCTTAGTATAAGGGTTTCTCCATTACAAATACTATTTCTGTGGAGGAATTTATGATCCTGAAAAATATAGCGTCATTATTTTCAGGAAAAGAATTGGATAACATAGCATTATAATACATGGTGAGATTGCTAATACAGGTAAATCACTGTTGAATATTATTACCTTGTAATAATGCAAGAGTTCTGAAATGAGTGATTGTGAATTTTTTTACCAGAATATAAATTTGTTTATGTTTTCTTATTTGAGTTTTTTTTAAAATCCAACTGCATAGTCAGTATATAAAGCAATTAATTTTTTTTATGCATTTTTACATGAAATTATTGATTTTTTTTCCTACTTAAATATTTGTTTTAGATGGTTTTCTTTATTAATTTAGATTATAGTTTTTAGAATTAAGTATCTCTAAATGCCTGTATTTCTGTTTAACCTATAGGGAATGACATGGAGATTTTAGTTAATTCCGTGAAGCTTTATGTTGAGATTTGATAGTGAGGAATTGAAAGTGTGAGTAAGAGAGAGAACTGATACTTCTGACATGATATTAAAATTAAAATAACTAAAATGAAGCTTGCGGGACATACTATTAAAAAAAGATAATAAATGAATAATTGTATGTTTTAATAGATCTCAAAATAATTATGAAAGATGGATAGATGATATGAAAATTTTCAGCAACTTTTAACTTGTGTAGTTATCATCTTGAGAAGGCAAATTAACTTAGAAATTGTGGTAATTTTGGATTTCCATGCTAACGTGCAAAATCTATATACTATTGTTAATATTTAATAAAATTTAAAAAAATATTATTTATAACTATCTTATTTAAATAATATGTATAAAATAAAAAGTGGATTAAGATACAGTAAATTACTGCAGTGTATAACATATTAAAGGAAAAATATTTCATCATTATGATATAACTACTTCATTTAAATTTATTCTATAGAGAATTAATATTCTGTCAAATTAACTGTATGAAAGTAAAAATATGTTCCTCGTTATTGTAACACAAAGGTAAAATTTCAATTAAGAATGTTTTAAAAGATGGCAAGATTGTAATATCATTCAGTATATTTTATAATGATGAGTGCTGGTTTAGCATGAAATACATATTTTGATAATTATTGTTCTTCTCAACATGTTTGTGATCAATTGTATCAGCAGTATGAGATGGCATGGATGGTTCATAGTTGTGTGAAAGTCTGAGTTCAAACCCTCTATATATTTTATAGTTTATTGTTTTTGATCGATTGGAAATATGAAGTGAGTATATAAAACAATATTTTTTGCTTATAAATTTATAGTGAATTTGAATATAATTGTGGGGAGGCAGGTCTTTTTTGCTATCTGAAAGACATTTTCAAAATATATATTGAGAGCTTTTATTTAGGAAATATAACTTACAGTGGGATATCATAGAAAGCTATAATTAGAAAACATATTGAAGTATTTCATAAAAATGACTTATTATAAAAATTAAAAGACAGGATTGTGAAAGTGTCGTATAAATAGATTTGAGATCAGCGTTTGTTATAAGTCAGCATATTTGTTATGTTTTTTGAAATGTTTTGTATAGTCAATAAAAAATTTAATCATTAATTTTTGTATATCTTTCTATTTTTTATTTTTGTTATTAGATTGGCTTACTTCGGAATAACAGTTAGTGAATAATGTCTAATGAATAATTGTCAATATTTATTTATATCAGGCATAAACAACCTTTTTTGAGCAGCAAGCCTTGTGATTTTATATACTATGATGTATATAATCTTATTTTAGATTTCATTTTAATAAAATATGTTCTTACAAGCACATGCAGTTAACAAAAAAAAAGAATAACAATATCACCATCAAGAACATCTTGCAAATAAAGAGTTGCACACAGCTTGCAAGCAGAGATCAACCATTAACTATTCTGATTTAGATGAGTTCTAGATAAAATTAGTATTACTATTGAGATGGGAGTGGTTTATTATATCAAATTTGCAGATAGCAATATTACATAATTAAAATAAGCATAAAATATTATTGCAGATTTACAGACTATTAAATTGGGTTGTTAAGTACTCAAGAGGTTCATATAATACTAAATCATCCATGCACTTTACTACTGTTACACAATCTTTTATTTACCACTCTCTTTTACAGATTACAGTTTTGATTGCCCCAGAAATCTTCTTCAGAACTTTTATATCTCCTAACTTCAACCACTAAATTGCTAAACAGTAGTAAAATGACTGAATGATTTAGTATTATATGATATACATTTGGCAATGCAATAAAAAGATTAGTTATTACTCAAGAAATTCTAAGATGTTTGTGCCTGGAAATAATATAGTGATCTGTAATACATAGCTCTTTACTTCTCAAACCTCTCCCTCTATCACATCATGCAAGGCATGGAGTATGAAGTTTGGGTGAAAATAAATGTTGTATAACTAAACAAAATCATCGAAAGTAAGCAATGAAACTTAAAGATTAAAAAAAGTAACATGTTAATTTCTTTATATACTCTAAAAGATGTTTTATATATGATAGAATCATTAGCAGAGAAATAAAGTAAGAATGATATTAACAAAGCATGCTTTTAAGAGGCATAAGAAGTTGTTCTATGTCACATTGAAGACAAGCAAAAACATTAAATTAAGATCTAAAATTAAAATAGATTGAAAAGTCTGAATAAAAGATTACTTCTTGAGAATGTGGAAGATAGAGGGTTTGTGAAGAATATGCTGAGTCGATTCACAGATGATGAAAGAAAAAAAAAACTATAAATTAAGGAAGTGATTAAGTGAAATAATTTTAAGGAAGAAAATAGTTAAAGATATAGGAAGTTTAAAAAACTATTTTGAGATAATGCGTGAAACTTCATCTATTGGAAGATAATGTTTGTGTGCATATATATAAAGTAAAATAAATGTAATTATTTTTGTAATAGATATGTTGTTTATGGATTAAATATTTATTTAACTTTTTAATTTGTTTCTATATTTCCAATAGAAAATTTAATTTATTAATCTTTTGCATTAAAAGATGTATAAACAATTAATTATTAATTATAAAATTAATATGCAGTATATATATTTCCAGTAGTAATTTTTTCAAAATGTTCAAATCGTAATGAAAATTATAATTTGCATTTGTTTAAGGTGTCTTTTTTTTTTTTTACAAAAAGTTTAAATTAGCAATCTGTCTATTTAATCATCTGGTTTTTATTTTGCAGTTCATAAGATCTGTTCATTGTTAGTAATTGAAGACTGCATTCAACCACACACGCTTGAAGCTTTTATTGATTCTCAATTAAATAGCTAAGTATCTTAAATCTTTTTAATTGGCAAAATGTCATGATTGGGAACTTAATAATATAATGGCAGAGGTTTTATCTTAAAGATTTGACTTACATTTCAGATATAGGTCATTTTTTGTGATATATATATATATCGATTTAGAAACCAAAGGGTTAAATTATTCTCTTATTTTTATTGTCATCTTTATGAAGGAGATAATCTTGGGTCAGTCATATGACAGTCGTAGGATGAGATGTACTTTCATTTCTCCGTGGTTGATCAATTCCCATAATGACATTTTTAAGACAAGTTGGTTCATTTTGTTAGCAAAGTGTATTTGCTGCATTTGTTTTGAAATGTCTGTTTACTTATCCCTTCAATCGCTATCAAGTCCTGTTTTTAAAATCTGTGTTTTATTAATTGATGTCTTATTTTTTTCTGTAATGTGTCAGTAAATTTTATAAATTATTTGATAAACCTACAGACACATATATATGCTTTATTATTAAGAATCAAACAATACATTATATAATCTTTAAAGGATAGGTAGATTCAATCTATTTTTTATCGTTATTTGATGTCTGGATGTTATTTATTTATATCTTATGGCGGAGTTAGTGTACTTCCGTTTGAATAATAACATATTTATTGAATAATTTGGAAATATTCTTTATTGATTACAGTAAAAAATAAATAATTCAATGGTTTTGTCACATGGGAAATCATATAACTTTTAAGTCCCAAAAGTAATAGAACTGAGCTGTGATCTATGGTACTTTAGCACATGAGTTTTCTATTTCATGGTTGTGTTAAACTATGCACAATCAGTGAGCAGATGTTAAATTGCATTCTGTTTATATTAGCTATATGTTGACATTACTTTCTGTATAACTAATAAATACATTCTTATCAATTTAATTTCTAGTTATTATGAAAATATTTTTTTTTCTTTTTATAAAATTTTCATTATATCATATAAATTATAAATAATAACATAGCTTAAACCATGGCACATGCGCTTTAAAGATGGAACACTATTTAAACTGAATACTCTCATTTCCAAACACAAGATAAAGTCTTTTTAAAAGATAGAATGGATCCACTCTATCTTTTTTCATCCAATCTATATGTATGGGCCAATCTGAAGTATTTAAAAAGGAGTTTTATAATTGCTTTTTTCTTTGAGGTTTGAAAAATTTGAAATTGTTTTCCCGTTGACATAACTGTGATAAACCACCCTACGTTGCTACTTCTCAATATTGATATTGTCAATTAATAAAACATTAAAAATAAATAAAACTTTTTTTTCAAAAAAGCAAACTAAAACAAAAGAAAAAAAAGTCAATAAAGTCATATAAGGAGGGAAAGTGCAACTTTTTACAGATTTCAGTATAAGATGAATGATGTAGAGGAAAGTTGCAATTAAGATTTTTTTTGTTTTATTCTTAGTGGGGAAGTCTTTGCATGGTAATTAATGTTTGCATCTATAGGTAAATGTCTTATGTATTTTTATCAGCATATTTAGTTTTATTTTCTGTGAAAATAAGCTTTACCCATCTTTTAAAACTATGCAAAGAATCATTTAGGAACTACAATCAGTATCATGGGAAATCTACCTTCTAAATGATACTAATCTATTTCCAAAATTGTAATTAGAGGAATTGTCCACTTTTTAAGTATTTTTGTAAAAAAAAAAGCTTCATGTTTTTACTTTATCTATTAAAATACCTTTTAAACATTTGCAACATTAATTAAATCCATACTTTTTATTCTATTATGCTTCTATTATATTTTTCATACTATCTTGAGTTCATATCCATGTTATTCTTTTTTCATGCTATGAATAACAAAATTTTGGCAAAAAGGGGGGGGGTCATTTTCACAATATAATATTTGAGTGTGATCTAAATCATATTAGTACAATTTTTGATACCATATAGTGGTACAATTTAAGAATATTTGGAAACTTAAAAAAGATCAATATAACCTCAAAAATAGTTTCTAAATATTCATAAAGATGAAATAAATAATATACTGAAGCTAAAAAAAATTGTAAGGTACCATAAAATTTTATTACTCAAGTAATATCAGCTAAATAAATACAATCAAAAATTTACATTAAACTCACCCAATTTTTTTCCCACATTATAACTATTACAAATGACTAAGTCACAATAAAAACTTGCGATTTAATTCATTTATTTGTCATTAAATATGATTTATATTAATATTTATTTTTAAAAAATTAAAAATTATAATTTATGCATTAGGCAACTTTTCAGGTAATCAGTTAATGAAAAATATTATTACATTTAACTATGGTAACTCTGATAAGTCAAAAACTGGATGTTTACTAAAAATAGTCAGAACTCCCTTTCCCCAACCAGGGTAGCACATCATTCTCCAGCTCCAGCCTCTCTAGTGCCGTGCTCTATCTCATTGTGGGACTACTACTACAGATCTCCAGATCAGTGGGATCAAGGTTTTCAGACTGGATCAGGACTTGTCTGGACCCAGTGATCTGCAAGGATTGATCCACTTTAGGTATCTGAGGTACCTCCACCAATAAATTCCCTACCGGTATCTCCCTATCAGCACAGCTAGCCTCTGCTTTTGTTGCCTCCTCCTCTGCCATTGGTCCTGGTGACATGTTGTTCATCTCAACTGCCACTTCAACCTTCTCCCCTGTGACATGCAAACTTGGAGGCTCAGCCATGTTTTCAGACATTCTAATCTCCATCTCAGCAGGTCCCACAGACCTATTAGGTTCAATTCTATCCTCATCAACTGTGGTCCCCACAGACATGGGTGTCTGTTCAATCAGCTGGTCAACCTGGTCTTGGCAGGTGGACTTACAAATGGTAGGTATCTCTACATGTTTCAAGTCTTCCTCCTGCACCTTCAGATTCCACCTACTTCTGACTGGTTTAATTGACAGACGACATCGAAGCTCCACAGCCCCCAATGGAACTTGTTGGGTCTCCTTGACTATATCATTGGTTGTCTCACAGCCATCCATTAAACCTAGTCAGATTGATAAGATCCCCTCTTGAAAACCTCCAAGAGCCCTGGGCCTTCTACCACTAAACTATCTCTCTCATCTTGACCATTTATTACTACTTCACTCTGTTCTATCCCTTTTATCTCTAAGGCTACCTTTTGGAAATTTTGTAGGCAATCTGCCTTTAACTCCCCCAAACCTTTTTTCTGCTCTCTTCCTACTTCCCCATCTCTGACCTCCAAGCTCTCCAGGGATTTTTATTATCCTCTGCTGACTTTCTTCAAAACTCCTTCCAATTTTTGTCTTCATATCCTCTTGGGATTTTGCTAGCATGTTAGTAAAAGCTGCAAAAATTTCTGTATAGGTTGCAGACTGTACCATGGAAGGATTTTTACAATATGTAGGGCTTTCCATGTATCCTCCCTTTGGATCTTGCTCAGCCCTCACTTCCTTTTCTTTCATGCTATTAACCCAAATTAAAAGTTTTCAAAATATTCTATTAATATGGCTTCTTACCGCTCTTCCACTCCAGAAATGTGTTTTACCTATGGTCCCTTTCTCTAATAGCCTCTGCCCACTCTAGCTTACTTCTAACTTGCCCTATCTTCATTATGATGTGAAGTGTCATACTTAACTTAAAAACAATTTAGTTAAATTACAATAGTTAGATTTTTCTGCCCAACATATATATTACATATATACGGTTATTAAATTTTCCTACCTAACATATATGTGGTTCATAAATTACAATACTAGAAATTTCTATATAAAAAAAAAAACTATATAAAATTTATGAATCAAACTTTAGTAAGATAAAATTAATTCTTACTCCAAAGTGCCTGTTTCTTTCTCTGATTAACGGCAATCATTTCTACTAATAAATTTTTTTTTATAAAGATTCATCACTGCTTTTATTATTATTATTGCTATACCAGTGTTAACTTTATTTGAGTATCCATACACTAATATAGTTTATTCATCTTGTCCAACTCGTTTCATTGTCCGTATCCAACTCTTTAAAACATTAAAAAAAAAAAAAACATTGGATTTTCTTTATTATTGTTATTACACTTTCCTCACTCCTGATGACAACATTTATTAGGAGAGACATATAGTCTTCTTGGGTGCCAGTAATCGGTGAGCAAGTAAAATTACGTGTATGTACATCATATATATATTTTTTTTAAAATTAAATTGTTCATAAGACCACTCTAATCACAATCATAACGCATTTCATTTCACACACCGTATGTGCATATATCAACTGTGTGCCAGAAAAAGAGAAAAAAATATTTTACATATATATAGTCTGGGAAAAATAATTTTATATCCACGTACTATTTTATAATTTCAACCTATGACTAATGGGATTTACGATTTGACAAGAGTGAAACAAAAAAAAAAAAAACATTTTTTTTTTCTTTTTTATTACATGATTTATCCCACATCAATATATTATAAACATACATATGACAAAAGTTATGGCATATTTTAATGAAGATCTGAAAAATTTTCATGTATATAATTACTGACACAGAGTATGAAGAAATGAACCAATTCGGTATATGAAATAAATTGACATGATCCCCAATTAAGTATTCAAACCCGGACAAAAAAATTCTACATGCAACATGAAGTCAATCTATATACATAGTTCTGCACACACATACATGCATATTCAATGTGTGAAATAAATTAATGGACCTACAGAATCCGGTTAAAATTATACTACATATATATTCAAAAAACTTTATATATCTTATATAAATAATAAAAAAAAACTTTTTCCTTTTATGTTTTTTTTTTAAAAACCAAAAAAAAAATTTTTTTCAGGGTTGGTGCATGTTTATATTAGAATCCATATTATCACATCAAAACTCGGGAGGAAAAAAATATACATATTTTTTGGGGGGAAAAAAATTAGCACATATATATATATATATATCCTTTCCTTCAACATATATTCGATTCAATGCTGTGGAAAATAATTATTGAATCTGAGTAAAAAAAACACTAATACGTATATTAGAGCTGGAAATATAGTATATATTTCTGCTTCACCTAGTGCCAATGTCATCAGCACTAGTCTGGATTTGAACCCAATCTTATATTAACTGACACCCATCTCATAATATGTTGGTAGTATATTTTGATCAATATTATAATCTTTTATATTTCAATCTTATTTTATAATTAAAACTAACCTTTTTATATTAATTTATTTATTTTATATTTGTAAAAATGTATTTTGTGTTTCTTTTATTAAAGTGAATTAAATCCTAGATATCTATAAAATGTTACAAATATTTCAAATTCTTTATTAAAGTTCATTTTTCTTCAATTAATCAGTTGGTAACATTTTATATTTATCTTTTAATCAATGTAATTAGAGAGTCAATTATTTGAACAATGTAATAGTTGAAAAGTTTTGTAAATTTCTGCTTAAGTTTATGTCAAATATAAGTTTGAAAGTCATTGTACCAAATTCCTAAAATTTTTCTGAATAAAATCTACATTTTTGTTAATCTAAGCCTTAATTAAATAGATTTTGTTAGTACAATGACTGATAAACTTAATATGCTTGTTGTTGTTTTTTTTTTTATTAGCAAATCAACCCTTGGGGCATGTTAATGCAGAATTATAGACTTCCCTCCAAAGCAGGCACCAATCTCAGAGGACCGCTTAGAGCAATTTCAATTGGCAGTTGTCACTGTAGATTGAATCCTGTAGATAAGACCAGAACACATAAATAGTGGGAAATTATTAAAGGAGATTATTATTGAGTTTTATCTGAAGAGAGTAATTTAAATTTACAGTACATCATGATTAAAGAAATGACAGGGTAAAAAGATCAGCATTGCTCCCTGGAGCTCTGTTTCCACCAGCCCATCAATGCCTTTCCAGTGCTTTCAAAATCTAGCCAGAGACTGTCTGTGTCAAGGAAGCCTGCAAATGATCTGACTGTATAAATGCCTGTTTCAAGCCATGGAATGCCTACTGATTGATTCTGAGGTAACATCCAATTCGCCACAAGCCATTGATTCTATTTTACTTGTTTTCCAAATCAATATTAATTTATATTTTATATATCTGTGTAATGTTTATACGGCTTGGTTTAAAATGTGTCTTTTAATTTTTCTCTTAAATTTAAAATATCAATTCTTCTAAAATCTCACATTATTTTGATGTGGCAAATTAAATTAATTTTTGTTGGTTTATTTAGAATATTTGACTTACTGAAATTGCCAAGTACAAAACTCAGCGAGTAACTAACTTTAAATCCTCTCCCTCTTATTTTTTTTTACTTAAAAATCATTACAGGAGACTTATTTCCCTTAAATTAATTAATAGAAAAGCTCATTTAGTTTTGTACCTTTTATATTATAAATTTATTTTAAATTTATTTATGATTGAAATTATTTTAAAAATCTTATTATTACCTCCAACTTAAAATTGCTCTCATAATTAAATCGATTAGTTTAAACCTATTACAATTTCTGTAAAACGTTATGTCTTGAAAGAAAATAATTGAAAGCACATTTATCATAGAATTTTATCAGTATATATGTCATACATATATTTTTATTTGTCAGAAAAATATTAAAATTATGATTTACAATTTATTATGATATATGTTTAAACTTCACCATAAGTGAGTTTGATATCCAATGCCCCATCTATGTTAATTAAAAACAAGTCCTATTTTGTAATCTTCCATGATGAGTTATTTGAAATATTTGTAAAGTGTGGAAAACAATTTATATTTTAGTTTTAGTTCTTGCCTTTCCTTTTATAGTGTAATTTCTGATCGATTTAGTAAGGGCCTAAGGTTTCTGGGACTTTCCATATGTCAGGGGCCCGATTATTTTAATCAGGAATTAAGTTATTAATTTTGTTAGTGATACACTATCTATATATATTTATAAGTCTAAGGCATTATGTATTTATAGCTACAACCATTCATTTAGTATTAGTATTTTGCTTTGCTACTTACTCATCAGGACCTTTGGAAATTTAACTATGACCAGTCCAATCTTTCACACTCCCTCAAAGTAGACGTAGTTCATACCAAGGGATCCATTTTCGGGCATTGCCATTTAAGATGTGTATGGAAAGGCCAGCACATCACATTTTATTATTATTATTCAGAGACATGTTTTGGCTGGAGGGCCAGCATTTCTCATCATCTACCTGTATATACCAGGGATTTCTTTTAGTAAAGCCACCCAGAGGTTCATAACAGACCTCATTTATTTTTGTTGTAATCTATAATAGCATACTGCCTTCTTCATCATTTTATATCTTTATTTAGCAAACCTGAAATGCTCTCTGCCATGATGGCATGTCCTTCACAAACAAATTTTGTAATTAATTAAATCTGACTGTATAATTGTCAATTATTTATTTAAGAACTATTTTGCTTCCCACACTCATTATATACAAATGATTTTAAATGTAATAGTTTTTTAAATGCACATCTTTCATATCTTGTAATATATATAAAATAGATTTATTTATAATCTTTTAAAGAGGGCTACTAATATTTTATTGCTGATTGGTTCTTGGCAGACCAATTAATAAACTTTTACATTGTGTCAAAGCCGCATCAAAACGAATTTAATACCTAGTTGTATAAACAAAACCCAACTTATTTTGTAACCAAATTTCTTAATAAATTCCTGTGATATTATTATTTTAAATAAGCTTAGTTTGTCATCACTCCCAATCTCTAAAGTTAATTACTCTATTTATTTATAATATTTCTTTGATTTAAATTCACTTCTTTGTAATGTTGCCATAAAGAATTTTCATTATTACAGTTCAAACCATTAGTAATTGATCCAATCATATCTGTACCATTCTGCAATCATCAGAATCCATTAAATCATTAATTTTTTATATAAACTCTTTATTATTTTGAGTCTCTATGTGAACCATGACCTCCAGCTGGGACGGAATAAAACCAAGCACTGCTAGTGTCATCACAAACATTATCCATTAGTCAGAGAGGCAATAGTTTCAGCAAATAGGTTAGGATTCATCCTTGTCCTGACATATGTATCTTGTGCATGGTTGAATTCAAGGTACTTTTGCTTGGATTATTGGTCTTGTTGAATGAATACACAATTTTGACCGGCACAATATATCTTTTCCACTCACACTCATTCAATTCAGTGTCATGGAAATAATTAATGAACCCAGGGGGAAAAAATCTTTTACTCAGATATATGGGTGATTATATTATCAAAATCTAGAACCTGGAGAAAAAAAAAATTATACATATATATATTTCTTTCTCCACTTTCCTGCATTCAATTCAGGGTTGTGAAAGTTAAGAAAAATCCAAAACTTGGGGGGGAGGGAATTATACACATGTCTCTCTCTTCTGTCTATATATATATTCAGTTCAGGGCCATGGGCAATAATTAATGAGGTCTCAAGCATGGGTGTCCAGAATCTGAGAAAATATATATATATATATATTGAGAACACAAACTGTTTTCTTCTCTCTTTTCTTTTTAAAACATATATATATATCAAAGGGAGTGTGGGTATACTATTCGAAGCCCCTATGTTGTGGTGTCAGAACCCAGGTAAAAAAAAACCCTATGTAATGGTAAGAATTGTCCCTCCATGTAGCAAAATCTAGAACATAGACAAAATACACTAAAGCTGATCGAATCTAGATGCTGAGATCCAGAATCTGGCCAACATTCAATCCTTTCACCTCTACTCAATAATCTAATACCCTATGGATGACATTTTTTCACTTACACAGACATTCAATTCATCCATGGTCTGGCAGTCACCCAGGGTGGAACAATAAGACTCATAAATTAGCTAAGTTAACATTGATTTGGTCAGATATACACACATATGACTAAATGATTAATTAATATATCAAGGATTGATTATGAAATTTAATAGAATGATCTACCTCTAGATATAATGATGTCTGTGCAAATAAACCTAGAATTGGATAAAATTAAACTCATGGACAATAAAAATATGAAAACGAGTTATAATTTTAAATATTATTAATTTAATAAAACAATGACAAATTAGTAAATCAAAATATACACAATTATATAATGAGAATGTGAGAGATTACGCATGCAGGCATTGCATAGGTAATGAGATAAATGTTACATATTTATCTCATTTTAAGTATTCAATAAAGTGTAGTGTGGTATTGGAGTTTATGCCTATATTAATATGCCAAATTTATAGCTCTTTTGTAGTCTGTTAAATCATATGGAACTTTATAGCCAAAGTTATATAACTAACTTAATAGCACTCCTATGGTGTCTATATATCTAGTTAAGTCAAGCATATAGTCAAGCTCAGAGATACGCAGGTTAGTGCATTAATCTAGATTAGGATATACACTGATGCTAGATAAGCATTTAATATAAAGGGAGAGAAAACTGGTTTATTATAGGTTTACCTATATACTCTATGGCACATATCAAAATATTAATAAAGCTAGAAGGTGTGAATGGGTCATTATTCTGGGCTTCAGCCTCAAAGGCTTGGTTGCCCTACAACTTCTCAACTTGCTATGAATGGGAACATTAGTAGTTCAGGGAATCAAATAAGCATTAATGATGAATAATCTAGGTCCTTGTGTCCTAGTTCTAAAAGTGTGTGCTTTACCTGAACTAAGTGGGATAAGTGTGGCCTCCACCAGCAACTCATCAAAAATCATGCAGCAAGCATATGATTGTACATTGCATACTTAGTAAGGACACATCCACAACTTATACATATATAATGCAAATACGTGAAATTATATTATCATGCCATAAAAATAGATAGCGTCTATTTGCATATCTATACAACCCAGTTCTCAAATTTAGTATTTCAAATATACTATTTAGGGACTAAATTAATTAGTAACCTAGTTTAATATTATCACCTGCATCTCAAAAACATATATAATCTAAGGAGGTCAAGGCATATTTGAGGGGAAATTATGAATAAAACATTAAAATATGATTTGAGAATATCTCTGTGGCTAGTTCCTATGATATATGAGTTACATATATAAATAGTTATAATTCATAACTAGAGTTAAGCAAACTACAATTTTAACTAGAGAATGACTGATTATTAGAATATTAATACCCAAAAATTAATCAGTAAAATAATAATATGATCTTGAAACAGCGAGTGAGAAAAATAATAATTCAATTATTTATTATATTTATTATAGTGAAAATATGAAATTTTCTTCGCAGATCAATACTAAAATTATATTTAGAAATACTTGTGGTTTTGACTTATTTGGCATATTAAATACATATAAATTCAAAATGATAAAATTATAGAATAAATTGAATAGATTAGGAATAGACATAAAAGACCGCAGAAAACTATACATTTAGTTTAAAGTAGATTATTAGAGTTTTATATTTTAACAGAGACTTCAATATCATAAGTTTTACAATCAGCAAAGATTTAAACATTAGCATTTTACAGTTTTCTTTGCTGATTTTAGGAAAGGTGTTTGGTAAAGGTAGATTTAATAAATAGCTAGCTTTTAAAAGAAAGAATTTAAAGTCACAGTTTATAAATAGAGCTCTGAGTGAAAATTTAGCAATTTACCAGTCTGTTGTCTTCATTGCAGTTAGTTGAGCACTTGGGAAAATAATAACTTGACACTTTTGGTGATGATTTGAAGTTAATGGAGGTTTTTCCATGGGCTGCTTTGCTGGTGTACGGCATTATATTTTATCGAACCAAAGTCTTTTCCATTCCCCAGCTAAGAGCTGAGAGGTGATTGATTGCCTACTACCCCACCATTTTGAAGATAAAATGGATTTGGGTTCTGGTTACAATTCACTTATTATATATATGATCCCTTCTTGGTGACAAAACTTTAAGTATTTATATTTTTCTAACTCTGGCCACCTGTTTAATTTTACAAGCTTGTCCGCATTTGTTTATTTTAGAAAAATATATTTAATAGCCAAACTTAGTAGAAAAACCCATTTATTTATCTTAGAAAAACATTTTTAATTATAAACAACTAATTTATATTTTGTTTTTTTACTTTTTTCCTCCTGCTGTTTATTGCAATAATGCTATAAAATTCTGCGAAATTGTTATTAACATTTTAGATTTATAAAATCAAGTTCACGCTATTTTAAGACTATTGCATGACCTCATTTAAAAGTTGTTTACAAAAATCAAATGTTATTTTGGAAAAGTTATTTTGATAATTACTAGAAAACTAGTTTTATTACCATACATGCAGAATAACAATGGAAATGGCTATATACAATTTCAATAATATAATAATAAAATTGGCTAAATAATTTACTAAAATATTTCTTAAACTAGAAACATTTATAAAATGGATACATATCTGTAATATATACATATGCTATTAAATTACAGACTTACCATTCACATATATATACATGATTTTGCATATATAGTAATTTAAGGTTGTTTAAATGGGTACTCCAAGAGAGTTTAAACCTGGCATATAGATAGGTTTAGGGGTAAAATATGTGAAACAGGAAGGCGGATAAAACTGACTGTTTCACATGATGTCATCTCTCTTTTTAGTAATAGTTCCATCTTTTTTTCTTATTGCAGGTAGGAGTTTCCTACTGGCACTAAATTGTTGTTTTACACTTTTGAGGTTTTTCTTTTCTTTTACAGCTTTCCTTGCTAGTTTACAATTTATACTTTTTTATGTCATTGTCAATTCTTTTTGACATCGTTTTATAAAATTCAAGATATTCAATTCTTCATAATGCATTGTTTTTATATATCTTCATATACCTTCTTTTCTTCATAAATTTTCTAATCTCAGTAAAAAATTTAATGGTCACTTGCTGCATTTTTACCCACTATCTTTGTTGCAGTTTTTAAAAGTGTATCAGTTATTTTCCTATTAATTTCATTCAAATCTGAATCATGTTCAAAATCTACTAATACTTGAAACCAATTTACAAGTTCTAATTTAAATTCTTTAGAATGTTTCTGAAGATTAGGAATACCAACAGTACATATTGTTTTTTTATAAAAAAAACAAAAAAAAAAAAATAAAAATATATAATAATATATATTATATAAAAATAAAATAAATAATTATAGTATAAAAAACAACACAAAAAATACAAACAATTATATTTTTAAATTTATTCTTCTCAATTATAATGATTGATTTTTATATAGATATAAAAGGGAAAAAAAACAAAATTTTTAAAAAAGGTTTTAAAAAAAAAATTTTAAATTTTAATTTTTTTTTTTTATATATATATTTTTTAAAACATTTTTTTTTTTTTTAATAGTTTTTATATTTTTGCATTGATGTGTATCTTACTAATCAATGATCACTTCCTATGCTGAATTTATTAAGGACATTGCAATCTTGAATATGTATTTTCTGTTAGTCAAATTATAATCCAATTCTGCTATACCTTAATTAGGATGCTTCTATGCTCACTTCCTTTCAATATTGTTCTCAAAAGCATTCTCAAAAAATGAATTTATAATATGAAGTTTTTCTTTTTATGCAAACTCCACAAATCTATATCCTCTCTCATTTCTATTACCATAACCAAATTTACCTACAGTACTTTTATCTTTTATTTGTTTACAAATTCTCACACTAGAGTTTCCCATAACAATTTTAAAATGTTGCTTTCTCTGATCAAAAGCCTTTTGTACATCCATATAAAAATCTACTATATTATCATTATGAGGACTTCTTGGTGAGATATCTAAATTTGTTATCTGTTATTAAGTTGAATAACTAATCTGTGTTCAATAAGTCATCAATCTCCACAATGTTGTTCTTCCACTTTTTATTTATAATGAATACTACTCCACTTGTACTTCCAATATTTATGCCTTTGTAGTAGAGTACATATCCACTTTTTAAATAAAATGTTTCTTCATTTTTTTTCCAACTTCACAAAGTTCAATAATGTCACATTTAATATTGATCTGCAGTTGTAAGTACCTAAATAAAAAGTCCATCATCAAATGGCTGTCTGGATCTGCAATCAGGGGATTTTTAGCACCCTTCACCTTCTTCCATCAACTGATGCCTTGGAAGGTGACTTTATAGCCTCCTGAAAATAAGAGCCATGTTGTATACATCTATTAGAATAAAAGTTTTTATTCATATCGACATTCATTTTGCCTTATCAACCAACTGAGAAGAAAGCCCACGGTGTTTCTCAAACTTAAGCTTGGAGATAAAAAGCCTATAAACTCACTACATTGGCTTATGCATGTTGGTGAGAAGTCCATCCATATTTTTATAATGAATAATCACATAGTAATAACAGCTGTATCAACAAGAACATGTGGAGGAGACATTAGGAATTTGCCTGCTCAATTCCTTTAAGGCCTCCAAGAGGAATTAACGGAACTCCTTTCAGTTAACAGACAACTTTTTGAAACCTTATATATATATATATATATATATATATATATATATATATATATATATAGCATAATGGTGTGGAAAGAAGAATAAAGCAAAGTACATAATGATAACCATATCCCTGGTACAGGCCACACATTAATATGCCAAAAGTAACTGTGATACTAATAGAAATAAATAGTGAGTCTGAAGAATGTAACAATATGAGAAACATACCTGTTGTGATTGCTAGCTCATATGATTTCAGTTAATGGGGCCAATTTCAATCAGTTGTTGCTTAATTATATCATATCTGAAACATTAGATCATTACATGTCTTATTACATTCTAATGTTTATAAGTTTATGGAAATCTTTAAATTAATATACACAATTCTATGACAAAGATAATTAGTTATTAGAGGGAAATTCTAAGAAACTGTTATGCTTCAAATTTTACACATATCTAGTATCTATGACTGATTTTTTACTTTTGTAATAGCTAGAACATTTTACTAAAAGTGGTATGCTTTGGTTTAATGGTAATCAAGCAAATACTATTGTGATTTCTTGATTACATCAAACATGGCCAGTTTTAATTGGTAGTTTTCAGTTATATCATAGCTGACACTTTAATCTAGATTATTACATAGAAATTTTAAATACACATGAATGTGTCTGTGTTCATATGTATATAAAACACACCATTAAGCATTTTTAATACATTTAAAAAGGAACAGTCAAGGAGTCAGTATTATCATCATGCTTGCAAGCTT
Source organism: Epiperipatus broadwayi (assembly GCA_028023455.1). NCBI lineage: Eukaryota > Metazoa > Onychophora > Udeonychophora > Euonychophora > Peripatidae > Epiperipatus > Epiperipatus broadwayi. The sequence continues at coordinate 1,457,463 of JAQFVV010000154.1, forward strand.
TTAGGTAACTATAGTTTTATTAGTCTTTTTTTTTGTTTCATCCTCTTGCTAAGAGTCCCTAGATATCTTTTTGCCAATTAATATTTGTATAGTAGATGGTTCAGCTATAATCTCATTTTCTAAAAGAAAAATTGCAAGTTTGTTATGAGTCTAAAAGATGTTTTAAGTCTTATTTAACTTTGATATGAATTCCAAGTTATAAACAAATTGGATGATTTTGCTAAACATTATTTCATAAAATTATATATATATATTATAATGATCAGGGAGAGGAGACTTAATGTATCTTCCCTACAAGGGCGCCATCTAGGCATTTGAACCTAGCAAAATTTATAAAGTAGGCAGATACGTAAGTTAAAAAAAATTAAAATGTTTATTTTATATATTTTGACTTTGACTGTTAGCCCATTGTCACTAGCTCAGTGGAACAGCAGAGATTTATATTTTATATTAAATTCTTATCTAAGAATATATATAAAAATAAATAAAATAAGCCACTGCCAGTAATTAACACATAAACTTTTATTTACGCACATATATAATATTTAAAATTGTAATTTCAGATTTTTCTTCACCATTAACAATTATGTAAGATTTAATACACTTGATGTATATAGTGAAATTAAATTCTTAAAAAATTATATATGTGTGTAAATAAATGTTTATGTGTTCATTACTGGCAGTGGCTTATTTTATTCTTTTTTTATATATATTCTTAGATAAGAATTTAATATAAAATATAAATCTCTGCTGTTCCACTGAGCTAGTGACAATGGGCTAATGGTCAAAGTCAAAATATATAAAATAAAAATTTTAATTTTTTTTTTACTTACATATCTGCCTACTTTATAAATTTTAACTTACATTTTTAACTTTTATTTTAGATTTTAATTTTTATAAGTTCACACAGATGGGTTTATAAAAGTTTGATTTATAATGTTGAGTATAGATCGGTTACGTAGATTACATGGTTAAAAACATTTCAAAATAAACATAAATGATCAAAATATAAAATCATTGGTGGAATTGCAGAGGGAAATTTATGAGAAATCCAATGGCATTCATCATAAGATGCCACATTGACACCAGTAATTTAAAAGACATCTGAATAAATACATTTTAGATACTCACTGTAAGGTATCATTATTTACCGAATGTCTATATATTTTGATCAAATATGAAAACCAAAAACATAATTAACCGATAACGAATCCATGCAAGTGTCTATACCCAACTTAAATTTAATGCATTTTTATTTAGAGTGTCGAGTATGAATAGACTACACAGATTTTCTTTGAAAAGAAAATATTCTATCCTTATTTAACCTTAGGCCAAAAGCTCATAGTTAAACCAACTTCAATCCATCTGTTATATCGATGTATTCAATGTAATACGAATACGACAACACAAAATACCATACTGTCAGGAATGTACATCTGAGCAGCAGGGTTAAGAGAAGAAATTGATTCTCATCCAGATAGGAATACTACATCTATCTGATGAGAAGAGCAATAAAGAAAAACTCCATAGTAAAGGACTGTGGTCATTTTTGCCAACTTACGATCGCATTCCATAGGCAAAAGAGGTTGTGTGGCGTATAATTCGATTCTGCACATAGCGAACTTCATACTACATCTACTAATTACACCAATATATCCAATCCATTGACCTAATTCAACCACAAAATGAATAACCTAAGATTACCCTCCCTAATAAAACTTTACAAATTTATATAGCCATTTACACCCGACTTAAGTTTAACATTTATATAATTTAGTTTAACAAAAAACAAAAAATCATAAATAAAACTTAAAAGAACAAAAAAAAAATGGAAATGATTTTAAAAAGAAATACACCAAATTAAATTATTTATTAATAAATTAAGTTGGTCAGATAGGATTCTATTTCTATAAATTAAATATTGGGAAAAAGTTTATATTTTAGAGTTCTTAGTGTTTTCAAATTAATATTCATTTAAGTTCATAATGTGCTTACGGTTTTAGAAATGTTCATTAGTTATAGACTTCTTACTGATTTAGAAAAGTCCATCCTTTACAGTTGCTTGCCATTTGGAATCTAGCATTAAATCCCCCGATGATCCTGTGGTCCTCAATATAAGAAAAGTGATGTTTCATTTTCTTTTCTTTTTTTTTATAACAACTGAAGGAATTGAAAGTGCATCTTTCAATCCCTTCACTCCAACTCTCTGACTTAACACATCTCCGTCTTCTCTTAAACTTTCTTCACTCACTAAAAATTTGTTTCCAAACTTTTTCTTTTATATGTAACTTTTGGATCCAATGGACATTACGTCATCAATGATGATGATCCTTTCATTGAGGTCCAATTTCCCGATGGATTTCTTTCATTGGCTATTAGTTTCTATTGTTTTCCTATCTGACCATTGCTTATACATTTAAATGCCCAAGGGTTAGTTCACTTGGACTAATTAAAATAATCATTTCCATTTTTCAATAACATTAATTAATTTGTTTTGTACAAACTTAGATATATTTTTATCTTTAAATCTTTACCGAAAATTTAGTTTTAAAATACTTTTTCTTTAATAAAGTTTTCATTTAATAATTTTTTTCATCTGTGTGATTTTATATATAATAAGTTTAAGATAGCATTAATTTTCAATTTTTAATTCTTAAAAAAAAAAGTTTTTATTTGCGAACTTTTATTTTTCATGTTTAATAAAAAAAAAAAATAATATAACGGCATATGTGCCTGTTACAATATATATATATATATATATGTGTGTGTGTGTGTATCAATATTTCAAAAAAATCATACTGATCATTGACCAGGTAACAAATATTATAAAATAATTTTAAAAGCACTCTAAACATTGATATATAACAATAATGAATGTTCTTTTAATAGAAAATAGAAATAATAATTATGAGAAATTATTTAGATCTTAATGGCTTTTCTCATCTGACATTGCTGGACAGTGCTGTATCTGAATAGTATTCTTGGTTTAGAAAAGTCAATGATATGACCTGTATCTATAGCATGGCTAGATAGTGCTGCTGCTGATGAGTATTTTTAACTGCATTAATATGTACATGTCTTCTAACATTGGTGCAATGATTACTCATACCTATATAGAAATCTTTACAAATATTACAAGGAATTTCATAAACTTCATGTGCTTTAAGAGAGCTTAATCCCTAGGCTTGGTTATAATGCTTCTAACGTTTTTTGATAAGTAGATTATGTTGTCTTTATATTATAATGTATTAGAGTATATCCAGTGTTGTTTGCAGCTCCTTTTATATAGGAAATACAAACTATTTATGTATATTGTGATGATTACTACTGTTCTGAACTTGCTTCTGTTTCAGCTTGCTCAATGTGTTTATTCTCAAAATCCATAACTTTCCCATCTCAATTCATATTGCATTGCTTAATTTGAATGCTTATTCTCCATTGGTGTTTATTTACAGAACTTTTTACATAATGGTCTCGCTCTAGGTTTGGCAGAATGTTAGAAGATTGGGCTAAAAGCTAAAGATTTCTAAATCTATTGTTATATTAGTTTAGTACTTTCAGTGAATCTATTGTATTCAATGTCTCATTTTACATGATCTTTCGAGTAACTAGTCATATGATTATTATTATTTTATGTTTTCTTTTCTCTTTAAAATGTAATGTTAATACTGACTTTATTATAAATTTATTTAAACACACATTGATATATTATATAAGTAATATTTAATAAGGCTGTAAACCTTAATAGAAGGTAGGGACCTCTACAGGTCTTAACCAAAGCGTAAGATTGTGGTTAAGACCTGTAGAGGTCCCTACTTTCACATACTAAGGCTGTAAATCTTAAGAATATGCACATGAAAATGCGAAGGTAGGGGCCTCTATAGGTCTTAACCAAAGCATAAGCTTGTGGTTAAGACATGTAGAGGTCCCTACCTTCACATTTTCCTGCACATATTTTTAAGGTTTACAGCCTTAGTAAATATACTGACTTTAGTATGTAATACTAACGTGTTTTTTTTTCCATTCATCGTCTATGAAATAATAAGTTTGTCTTTGTGTGAGATTCTTCGAATAAAAAAAAATATTTTCCCTATTTACATTATTTTGAATTATTCGTCAATAATGATTATAGTAAAATGGTTATTCGCATAAAAATCATGTGATAATTGAGTAAAAGAAATAGCAGAGTCAATAGTACATTTTTCTACCACTGTATAAAACCACACAGAATTTAAATCATTTAAAATAATCTTTTAAATTACAGCAGTTTATATTAGTATAATTCAAACTCTTACTTCAATTGTTTTAGAGTGATTTATTTTATCATCCTACTATTATTTAATTAGATACTTTTGAGAAAATATTTTTCAAAGAGTACATTTAAAAATATTTATATTGTTTATTTATATGTTCTTGTCATCATGTTATTATTATGATAACTTATTTAAACTCACTTATATCAAATATAAATTTTAATTATTTATGACTACAGTTAAAACTTCTAATTCATTTATCCTTCATAACTGATTGTCATACCTTAGAGAGAGCTGCTTACAAGATATTACTGGTTGATGAGATAAATTTAGCTATCAATCCATGCTGAATTATCTTAGGAAAGTTTCTGCATGAATAATCAAAGCATGGAAAATTCACATTTCAAAGAAAATTAGGATCTTTGTGGCTCTTAAACATTTAATGAAACTCTTGATAATTAAAAGTTAGATTTTTATAGATTTGCTTGAAACTTACACAAATTTGTCATCAAACTAAGTTATGTCTATAAATATTAGTAATATGTTTATATAAATAATAATATATTATGTATGCTCAACATATTCACACACACACATAATCTCTCTCTATATATATATGAAAATCTCTCTCTCTCTATATATATATATATATATATATATATATATATATATATATATTTTTATATATATATGAAAATCTTGAATGTGTAGAGTTATCCATTTTAAATCAACCTGATTACAAATCCTTAGCCTAGAATGACTTCCCCAAGCCAAGAGTCAAAGTAAACAGACAGACTGATGCATTCAAAAGGGTTAGAATATAAAAGTTTTTCAATGCTGTAACAACCATGTCATTTTTTAATTGTGTTAGAATTCACAAGAGTAAAAATTTCATTTTTTTAAGACTTCATTTTATAATTCACATTTTATCTGTTTAGCAAATCCATCTTAACTTATGGTCTGTATTAGTCATGAATATACCTTGATCACATACATTTATATCAGATAAAAGAACACACAAAATAATCAAAGATGATATGACATTTTATATCATATTTAATAAATAAAAATTCATTGTAAATTGTATACATTAATTGTGCAATACATTATAACTTCATTTATGACATTTTAAAAATATTAGATTTGTATGAAGCATCACATAATCACCATTTCTTATGCTTGCTCTTAACTGTTATTAAAACAGGCAAAACTCTCTATTGCCACTCAGTGTAAGCCAGAGTAATCAATGGATGCCAGAAGGCTTGTGCATAAAATCCCCATCTAGTGCCTATTCATCCAATATCCCCAGACTAGTTTCTGGCTTGTGACCTTCGTCAGTGAGGAGTCTTGGATCTGAGAGCACGGCACCTAGATTTTATGATCTAATGCAACCCTCCAGCAGCCATCTTTTATGTTTACTTAACTACAAAACTATGAGACTTAAATTGAAAATGCTATAATATTTTCAATCCAAGCTCATTACTGGTGAAGGCTGCAAGCCAGAAACTAGTCTGGGAATGTTGGATGAGTAGGCACTAGATGGGGATTTTATGCAGAGAACCTTCTGGAATCCATTGATTATTCTGACTTGCACTGAGTGGCAATATGTATAAAGAGTTTTGCCTGGTTTTTTTTAGATTTGTATGAGTCAGATAATAGTCTTAAACACAAAAGACTCCTGAAGGCTTGTGGTAATAGCATTTTAGCTGTATTTATATATTGTACTATTTTTATCTTTTAATAGTATTGAATGTCTTTAGAAAAATTTAACTTTATTTAAATATTTCAATTACAGTCAATTTTTAGTAATAACACACAACTTAGTATATGCCCAATGTTTTGAGAGGTATTATTCTCCTCTCTTTTTCATGTCTTGCTGGCCTAATCACTGGCAGTATTAGCATAGGAGTTGAACCTGTAACCTTACATTCTAAAATATTGAATTTTAAGATAATACTCAGTTGATTAAAGCATTACCTTATAATTCAATATTCAAGAATCTAAGGTTCCAGATTCAATTTCCATGCTAATATTGTCTCTAATCAGGCCAGCAACGTCTGAAGAAGAGAAGAGAAGATCTCTCAAAACATTGTGCATATACTAACGTCTGTGCTATTATCAAAAGTTGAATGTAATTAAAATTGACATTTAATACTTAATTCTAGATGAAGGAAATCGTCTATTATATAAATACAACAAAAGTATCTGGTTCATAAATGAAAGCATGACCATTTATTTATATAGTATTATTTTTTTTTTTTGGCAAAGGAAAAAAAATCTGCTTCATCCTTTAAATTTGAATAATCAATCCTGATTGTCTTTGAAGTTGTTGCTTTTTATTGTATTTATTTAAACTTTAAATTTATTTCAACTTTAAAAAAAAGTTTTCATTTTGTAAATATTGAATCAAAAATTAAAATGAAATATATAAATAAATTTGTTTCAAGTACAATTTCATATTTATTTATTCTGATATTCTATTTATTTTAATGTCTACTTTTTTAACAACTTTTTTTTAAAATTAATAAATCATTCATAGCTATTACACATTGCTTCAATAACTTTTGTTTTTACAGTAGCAAATTCTCCAGACATTCGCGTCACCCAGTGTAAGGTTTAGTAATCAATGGATACAAAAAGGTTTGTGCATAAAATTTCTATCTAGTGTCTACTCATCCAATATCCCCAGACTATTTTCTAGCTTATGGCTTTCATCAATGAGGAGCTTTGTACATGAGAGCACTATATCTAGATCTTAGTATCTAATGCAACCTTTCAGTGGCCACCTTTAACCTATTTAATTAATTATAAAGCTGTTATTTCAAGATAAAAACACAGCAATGTTTTTTAATCCCTGCTCATTCACTTGTATAGTAATATAGATTGTATAATAATATACATATATTTTAAACGGAAAGCCTTAGAATAATTAATTATATTGATAAGATCTTACCAAGTGTAAAGTTTGAAAGGTTCAAAACCATAATTTTCTGCAGATATAGTTCTTCTACTATATTTATGAATAAGTACTTAATTACTTAATCAAGAATGGTAGTTGTCTTTTGTTCTTCTTGGGCATTGTGACATTAGATTGTATGCAGTAGGTATTGGTAGGTCTTACAGCACAGTCCAATTTTTTGATCATGAAATCAGAATCAGAAAACTATGCTTTGCAAAGCAAATGAAACTCTGATTTATTCTCATGGTTTTCTTTATCATAATAAACATAAACAGTTTTTTATTTCCTGTTGTAATTTGTAAATAAATAATTTGATGACGTTAGGGAAAAGAAGAAGGCACATTATAACATTATTTCTTAAAATCAGACCTAGTGTAAAATAATTATTATTGTACATGATAAATATTTAAATATTAAAAATTTGTAAATAAATCAAATTGTCAATGTAATTTTTTTGTTTTTATGCATTTATTTTTAAAAGAATTTTTATTTTTGTTAGATGTATACGGATTCTATTATGTTTTATTTCTAAAATAAATGTTCAAATATGTCCACAGCCATTTTGAAATTTGTAGTTTTCATGCACAAAGAAGAGTGATGCCAAAAGAAAAGTCAAAGAAGCTTTTTACATAGTAAATGATCTCAGTGCCATTAATAGAAGAGAGGCATGCTTTGCTATCTCCAAACAATGGACTAACTAATTAAAAATTCAAGCTCATTTGCATATGTGTACAATAAGTCACAACAGTCTTCATTTGTAAAGCTATGAGTATAAGATTTGAATACTAAATCTCAAAAGTGCTAATCAGGTATATTAAACATTATAGTATAATACAGCTTCACTAACGCATGTGAAAAAAAACCGCATATTTATAATTTTCATGAACATAATTTTTTTCCTCTTTCCTTGTGATTCTTTAAAGGGGAATACCTCTTTCCCTGTGGCTCTGGAATGGGGGGAGGGTACCTCTTTTCTTGCAGCTCTTTAAGAGGAGGGAGAGATTTAAACAAAATAGTTTTTCCAATTAAAGAGTTGCCAACTCTTGCACAGCATGATGGAAGCAGGTAATGACTTACTTCAGAATCCAATTGCATCACTCTGGTTGTTTTGTCTGGTGTGGTTGTTCATTTTCTAGTCACACATGTGAGATAATCTTCTAGTTAATATATTAGATCTTAATATTGAAAAATATTTTAAATCTCAGCAGAGCATAGCTATCCAGACTGTGATGGAAAACTGTTTTAAACAGTAGTTTCTTATTTCATCATGGGATCATTGTAACAATGCTTCTTAAGTTAAGGATTGGAATAGACTAGACTGCCCTGGTTGTTCATTTTTGACATATTTATATCCCAATCATTATTTTTCACACTTATCACTGTTTTCAATAGGTGTTTTCCAAACAACAGCTCTATCAAAACCTAGTCATAAAAGTAACAACTTTTTTTATTTATAGCATCATGTTTATTGATAAACACTTATTTTCATTCCTTAAATTATGATATAAAAATACTGTTTTTTTTCTTTTCCCTTTTTTAAATTCACAATAGTGATAGGAAGAAAGAAAAAAATCATTAATGACCTTTAAAAATTGATTGATAACTTTCTTAATTTTAGTAATCTGTAATTTCCAATAACATATTTAGTTTTGCAATCCAATTTACTTTAAGAATGGGTAAATTTTTAATTGTTTAAACCAGTATAATTAAGTGATACATATATTATATCTAGTACATGCACATACACACATGACACTTTTAACTTTTTTTTTATTATGCAATTGTGTAATGCCAGTAATTTGACATTCTATCAGATTTGTGTTGTGAAATATCTGTAATACATATTGGGTTTTTTAAATTGTTTTCTGAACACTATATTTTTCTTTTAAAAAAGAAAGGCTGCTGTAATTATTTACATTGAAAAAACATATCCTACTAGCTTTGAAATTATTCTGAGTAATAATTTGGTTTAAAATTATTTTACTATTTGTTTGATTCTCATTCATACAACTAAAAATTTTCTCATGCCATAATAAGCCTGTCATTTTTTAAGTATATTAGAGTTCACATTAGTAGTGATTTGAGTTTTTTAATGACTTCATTTTGTACTTCACAATGTATCTGAGTATTTGGCAAGTTCATCTTAGCTTATGGCCTATAATAGTTGTAGACGTATCTTAATCACTTATTTTAACCATTTCACTCATTTAAAATAAGATATTTTTGTTAGGCAGGAAACCACTTACCAAAATAATCAAACATTATATGATATTTTATATTACATTACAAATATACCATATTTAATAAATAAAAAAATATTCTAAATTGTATACATTAATTGTACGGTATATTATAACTTTCATTAATAGTCTTAGAAACAACAATGTCTGGTTCATGGATGAAATCATTACCATTTCTAGTATTAAATGTATTTGAGATACATAATTTTCATATGTTATTAATTATTTTATTAACATATATAAGTAAAATCAAAAATAAGTTTAAAAAACACAATTATGTTAACATTTTTTCTTTTCTATATCCTGTTATTTTTTTTTTGCCAAGAGAAAAAAATCTGGTTTATTCTTTAAATCTAAAGAACCAATCCTGTTTGACTTTGAAGTTTTTTTCTTCATTGTGTTTATTTAAACTTTAAAAAAAGTTTTCATTTTGTAAATACTGAATCAAAAATTAAAATAAAATATATGAATAAATTTGTTTCAAATACAATTTTATATTTATTCATTCTGATGTTCTATTTATTTTAATGTCTACTTTTTTGATAACTTTTTTTTATTAATAAATCATTCATAGCTATTTTACACATTGCTTCAATAACTTGTATTTTTACAGTAGCAAATTCTCTAGACATTGCAAGCCTTAGTAATCAATGGATACAAAAAAGTTTATGCATAAAATTTTTATCTAGTGCCTACTCATCCTAAATCTCCAAACTAATTTCTAACTTGTGGCTTTCATCAGTGAGGAGTCTTGGATCTGCGAGCATTGCATCTAGATCTTAGGATCTAATAAAAGAGCAGCTATCTTTTACCTATTTAGTTAATTATAAAGCTGTGAGCCCAAGATGAAAACACAGCAATGTTTTCAATCCAAGCTCATTTACTTGTATACCAATATAAATCTGAAAACCCAGTTCAATATCAATGCATTTCGGGATGTTTGGTTTTTTAAAAATCATAGTCACTTTCATTCTATTGGTAGGATTGGTATAAAAACCACTGAAACATCACATGATCACCATTTCCTATGCTTATACAATATAGTAGCAAACTGTCCATATAGCAGTGTCAGCCTTTGTAATCAATGAATGCAAGAAAGTTTGCTATATAATTTGATAGATTGGCTAAATTACTTTAAATGATTTTTAACCTATCCTTGATATTTAAAATAAATATATCTTTTTTCTTTAGATTCATTAAATTGAGTTGTTATACATTTATTAATTTGTGTTTTTTATTTTTATTTCTTACATTTGTTTATCATACATTTAAGTACAAATAAGGGCTGTTGTCAATTTTGTTAAGAATATCAAAAAAATGTCATAAAGAATATTGAAAATGTTTCACAGCCAATGATCATTTTAATTCTTCTACTAAAAAAATTAATTTATATATATATAAGTTGTATTTTATACTTAACTAGTATTTTACTCAATATCTGAATTTTATATGGATTTTAAAATTGTAATATTATGATGCACTTTTTACCACTTTACTTTTAAAATGTATAAAATACTTTTACATATAGAAAAAAATATTTTATTCTGAATAAGTTTTGATTTAGATACACGATATTTTAATTATTAAATAATATCTTCAACATTCAATTATATGTCAATCTCACTATAAGACAAACCCCAATGAGGTCCAATTTTGTTTTCCATAATGCTCATAATTACTATTTAAGTTTATTTTATTGTATTTTATTAATATATATATATATATATTGGACCTGTGAACATTTAGATTTTAGTGATTATTAATAGAAATATTCTATCATCTATATATAATAACTGAAAATAGATTTGATACATAAAATAATTTTAATTCGACAATAGAATGTATTCAAAATTATTTTAATTGTTTATCTTTTCTCATCTCTAATTTTTCATTAATGCATTTTTAATTTATTTACATGATTGCAATATATTCTCAGTGTTAATTTTTTCTAACTTGAACACATGCATGAAATTGTTCATAACATCTTGGTATACATGATCTTAAATAATACATACATAACCAAATAAAAAACTACTGCATTATGACTATCTTATAAATTTATTATAATGCAAATATTTATTGCTTGCATTTACGATCACTTACATAGAAAATATTACCTTTATCAAATAAAAATTATGGTTATACAAAGAAGAAAATATTTTTATATTTTAAAATAAATATTGCCATATTTTATTTCTAATATTAATAATGTTTGTTATTATAATGAGTAACTGTTCCCTGTACTATAAATACACTCAATCTGGACCACCTGACGAGTGCTGATTTAGCACAAAATACGTGTATTGATGATTGTTTATCTTTTTGACATGTGTGTGATCAAGTATGTTAGCAGTATGAGATAGCATGGATAGCTAAGAATCATGTGAAAGTTTGAGTTCAAACCCCCTACATATTACATATTGGAGTGCAAATATGAAAAAGCCTGTACAGAAGAAAAAAAATCATAATTTTCTTATGATATTTAGCATATAAAAAAGACAACGTTGACCAGCAATTTGATTTTTGTTCTGGCTTTCTTCTTTCCTTCACTTTTAATTTACTTTTTTATTGATTCTGGTAGTTTTAAATTAATATCACAAAGTGTTGACTATATAAAAAAAACGCTAATGACTTTATTGCTCAAGAGCTCATACAAAGTTTAAGCACCAAAATCATTCCTGAGCTCTGCCAATCCCAAGTCAGACGTTCTACTACCAACTAACGTTTTCCGTATCAAAGAATTTCTCTAAAACCGTTATTTTGATACTGATATCAATACTGAAAGCAGAAATATTGGTATTTTTTGATATTCAAAAGAAGTCTTATTTTATTCAATTTAATAAAGTTTAAAGTCAAATAAGAAAAACTTAAGTAAAAATGAAAGGCTGAAGAGTTGTGAGTTGGAGTAGTTTGAAGCCTGTCCATTAAAGTATGAAGATTGGCTATCTTAATATAAAGCTGAGCACTGATTGTATATATGTGTAGAGATAGTAATCTGGACCAACTGATGATTGCTGGCTTAGCATGAAGTACATATATTGGTGATTATATATCTTTTCAACATGTGTGTGATCAGGTGGGTCAGCAATATGAGATGGTGTAGAGAGTTGAGGGTCGGTTAAAAGTTTGAGTTCGAATCCCACATACATTAAGTAAAAAGCAAAACATTTTTTAATTCTTTAATTCGTTTTTCAAAAAATAGACAAAATATAAATTAAAAGAAATTAACAAACAAAAAATAAAAGAAAATAAACAGAATAATACAAACTATTTAAATATTATTTTTGTTTTAAAAAAATAGGCTTTTAAAAAGCATAAAATATTGATGCTGTCATGTGAGAGCATCGACCGAATATTTGTTAATATTCGATTGAAAATATGCCGATAGCAGATATTTTAAAAAGGGTATCTGATTACATTTTGGAAAATGACAGAATAAATAAAAAATCAGACAGTATTGATGTTCCTGAGGAAGAAAACTAAAGATTTCTTTTGTAAAAATAATGTGTGTTCACCCCTAAATCCCATTTAGCGAAAATATAAATGTTCTGCACTGTGCCGTTATGTGATTTTGAATATGGAAACATTTATTGATCAATACAATGGAGCCAAAAGATATCCCCTATTATTTACATGGATTTCTAATTCAATATTGAAAAAATGTCATACAATCGAATCTGATAAAAGTTGAAAAGTATATGATAATTACCATATTTCGTGTTAACAATTTGGACTAAAAATATTAAGGGTAATAGATATTATTGTATATGAAAAGACAGTAATTTTTAAGTACATGTTTTTTAGCTTAAATGAGTTCAAACCCCCAATATATTACATATAGAAGTGATATTATTGTATATGAAAAGACAGTAATTTTTAAGCACATATTTTTTAGCTTAAATGAATTCAAACCCCCTATATATTACATATAGAAGTGCAGGTATGAAAAAAGCCTGTACTGTAGAAAAAAAATCATATTTCTTAGTTTTATTATATTTTAAACCAAAACATAAAATAAAAATATAATACCGTTTATAAAACTAAATTGCTCTGGTAAGAGATTTTTAAAATATTTTGAATCTGGTGTGAAATATAATCAATACCAAATTAGTTCAGTATTTTTGGTATTGAATTTTCTTTGATAATATTGGGATCCAGGTACTTATCAGTAATACCAGTATTGAAATCCTACCACCAACTGTGCCAGATTATGCAAGGTATTGACTGCAATAGACTTTTCAGAAACAGTTTAAGGGGTCATATTAACCTTAAGTTTTTTTTCTGTTATATCTTTTAATGATTAACTGTTGAGTGGTGGAATTATATGCAGTAAAATGTCTGACAGTCTATTAATTGAGAAAAAACCATTTACAATGTTTCAAAAAGAATCTCTGATGATATCCATATATTTCTCTATTTTTTCATTTTTATATCATTATTTGACATTGTATTATAACCAAATAAAAATAAGTTGATTATTTATAAATCTAGCAAGTAACAATTTTATTTTCAAATATAGTATTTTAATGCATTTTATTTCCATGTATACTATTTTGATGCTATTGTTTTCTCATGCTAAAAAATAACCAAACTTTAATTTATTAAGATATGCCCATTACTAACATGTTTTTAAATATTAATTTTTTTACAGTTTAATAATCTTTGTATTATGGTTTATTTTTTATTCTTTTTATTTGGAAATATCATCATGACTTTTCAAAATATTTAACAACCTCTTAATTTATTTATTTTTGGTTTATATTACCCTTTTTGTTTGTTTTTTCTCCAAAGAAAATAAAAATGCAATTTATCTCTGATTTTCATTAGTAGTATATTTCCCTGAATTACATCTGTATCTTATTGTTACTATTTTTGCTGTTTTAATCATTCATACTTTAACCACATCATTATTTGATCATATCATCTCAGTGTATGAATACCTTTTTGTTTATTGTATAAATTTATTTTATTAATAACAACATACACCTTTGAAACATTATATATGCATATTTGTATACAGATACACATTTAGTGTCTACACAAATATTATAGACCATTAATAAAGGTGGGATTCTACATTTATTGTTCAAAGAAGGTTGCCTTGACAATAGTTTGAAATTGTTGTTGTTATTGATATTAGGATTGTCTAAATGTTGACTGGCTTTTAACAATTACTTACAAACCCATGTAGTCTTGAGCATTATTATACTTATTACTTAAGTAATACTTTGGGTGCAATTTGAGAATTATAATTGCAGTTTGTAATGCTTTAATTGACTAGTTATTAGTCTGCATTCAGAATAGGTTACTTTATCTGTTTAAAGAGATTTATTTAAACTAAGTAGGAATCTTTAGTGTCTTTATAAATATATTAGACCAGTGGTCTTCAACCACCAGGCTGCGGCCCAGCACCAGGCCACAGAACTTTTCTGGAGGTCCATGTGCTAGACTGGGAAGAAAGTTTGTAATAACAAAATAATAAGATTTTAAACTTTTAATTAATATAAACAATTTTTATTTATTTTTTCATCGCATTTTTACCTGATTAAAAAAAAAGAAACAGAACAAAAACAAAATCTAATCAATCAATATATAAATTAATTTGTTTTTCTATTTATCACAGACGTTTATGGGGGAGGGGGTAGAAAAAAGGTTTTTATTATACAAACCCCCGGTTGTCTTTTGATAGCCAATCACAGCCGCTTGTCAGCATTGTTAAAATAATAAAATGTAATGTGACCTTTTTTGATCTCTTAAATTTTTGTCTACTCTCTCTTTTAATATTTCATTTTTAGTGTTTTTGTTTTTTTGGCTATATGATTTTTTTTTTTTTTGGGATTTAACTTTATTTTTGAAATCAATTTTTATTACCTTTTTTTAAAAATAAAAACCAAAAAATAAGTTCGGTCTCTAACTTTTACAAAGTATATACACCCTCACCACCCCAAAATAAAGTAAGATCAAAACTTTTGACTTTTCAAAGTTTTGTTTTCTTTTTTTTTTTGTTTAAAAATATGCCCACTTTTTTTTGGCCTATAAGGCGATTTTTTTTTTGACTTTATTTTTATATTGCTAAAATACTAAAACTTTTATTTTTAAAACCAATTTCTGTTACCTTTTTTTAAAAATAGAAATAAACAAAAAATAACTTTGGTGTCTATCTTTTGTCTCAGTGATGACAAAGTATTTTTCAACCCACTCCCCCCCCCCCCAAATAAAAATAAAATAAGATCAAAACTTTTGACTTTTTCAACATTCAGGTGAATAACATTTTATTCTCGCATGTTTTAATAATGAAATAATAAACATAAAATGCAAGCACATTAATGAGAATGATTGTTATTGTACTTGTTTTCTGTAGCAGTATGACTGTGCAACTCGAGAAAGTGTTCAACATGTGAAGGTAAGCAACACCATTACAATACCCAATAACTAGTATGCTGTTTTGGTCAGTTATAACAATTATGCTTATCTAAGGCTAAGCAGGTTACATCTTTAAGAAAATTTATCTGTAAACTTCTGCCGGTCCGCAAAATCTTATTCTTATTTTTACTGGGCCGCAATGGTGAAAAGGTTGAAGGCCATACTATATTAGACCATTAATAAAGGTGGGATTTCATCTTTATTGTTAAAATGATGCTACTTTGACAACAGTTTGAAACTGTTGATTGTTATTGATTTTAGGATTGTCTAAGTGTTAATTGGCTTTTAAAGATACACATTTGTATGTAACGTTTATTAAAACAATAAATCAAAATAATAATTAACTTTTATTGATTAAATCATTCCATTTTTTATTTAAAATGCAGATCAGCTTCTTCAATGATTTCTCTCTTCTTTTCCTTTAGCAATTCAATGTAATTCCATTCTAAAAAAATTAAAACACTTGAAAAAACTATTTTTGCCTTTTTAATAATCAAAATAATTATAAGTAGGTCACAGTAGTTTTGTAAATATTTACTGAACCTGCTTTTTTAATTTTATTTTTAAACATTTTATTTATTATTAATTTTATTATAGGTGTATAAGCCTTATATATGTATATATTACATAAATTACTCTATGTAAGTTGTTGCAGTGATAGGGTGACAGCCCTTGAAGCTAAAGGGTCAGTCGATCATACACACATATTCATATAATTGTGTGTATATATATATAATAAAAAAAATAAACAACTGGAATAAAACTACAAAAATTTTTAAAATGCTTATATAAAATTAAAGATTAATATCCTTTGCTAAAATTTTTGTAGTTTTATTCCAGTTTATTTTTATTATATATATATATATTGTAATGGGCACATACGTACGTTACATTGTTTTTTTATTATTAAACGTGAAAAGAATAAAAGTTCGCAAATTAAAACTTCTTTTTTAAGAATTAAAAATTGAAAATTAAAAAATCATCTTAAACTCATATATATATAAAATCGCACAGATAAAAAAAAATTATTAAAATAAAACTTTATTAAAAATAGAAAAACTAAATCTTTTAACAAAAAGATTTAGAGATAAAAATATATCTTTAAGTTTGAAAAACACATTAATGTTATTGAAAAATGGAAATGATTATTTTAATTAGTCAAAGTGAACTAGCCTTTGGGCATTTAAATGTATAAGCAATGGTCAGATAGAAAAACAATAGAAACTAATAGCAAATGAGAGAAATCCATTGGGAAATCGAATCTCAATGGAAGGATCATCATCACCAATGACGTAATGTCCATTGGATCCTTAAAATTAATATAAAAGGAAAACTTTGGAAATTATTAGTTAGTTATTACGATGTGACTATATGTGTTAGTGTGGAGTTGAAGGAGAAGGGATTGAAAAGATGCACTCTTCAATCTCTTCAGTTTTGTTTAAAAAAAATGACATCGTTTTTTCTACATTAAGGACAAGCTAAACTAAAAGACCTCTGGATAAATAAAAAAAAGACAATGGTTAACTCAACCAATCTCTTTAGGACGGGGTGGGAATTCACGTTCAAATGGCAAACAATGGATAAAAATGAACTGTTTAAACTGTAAGAACTTTATAATTAATAAACATTAAATTAAAAACTTTCAGTATTTAATCTATAAGAAATAGAATCCTATCTGACCAACATTATTTATTAATTAGTTATAATTTTATTTAATGTATTTCTTTTGTAAAATCATTTTCATTTATTTATTTGTTCTTTAAGTTTTTATTATGATTTCTGTTTTTCGATAAATTAAACTATATAAATATTAAACTTAAGTCGGGTATGAATGGCTGTATAGATTTGTAAAGTTATATTAGGGGAGGGTAATCTTAGGTTATTCGTGTCATTGTTGAATTGGGTCAATGGATTAGATATATTGATGTAGTTAGTAGATGTAATGCAAGATTCGCTATGGGCAGAATCGCTTGTATATGCCACACACTTCCTCTTGCCTAGGGAATGCGATCGTAAGTCGGCAAAATGACCGCAATCCATTTCTATGGAGTTTTTTTTTTATTGTTCTTCTCATTAGATAGATGTAATATTCCTATCTGACGAGAGTCAATGTCTTATCTTAACCTATTTTGTGTTGCCGTATTCATATTACACTGAGTACATGGATTGATGCCAGGTTGACTGCAAACTTTTAGCCTAAGGTTAAATGGGGATAGAATGTTTTATCTTCAAATGCAAATCTATGTAGTCTATTCATACTCGACACTAAATAAAAATGCATTAAATTTAAGTTGTTTATAGACACTTGCCTGGATTCATTATCGGTTAATTATGTTTTGGGTTTTCATATTGGATCAAAATATATAGACATTCGATAAATAATGATACCTTATGGTGAGTATCTAAAATGTAATTATTCGGATGTCTTTTAAGTTATTGGTGTCAATGCAAGCATCTTATTGTGAATGCTATTGGGTTACTTATAAATTTCCCTCTGCAATTGATGGAATCAATGACTTTGTATTTTGATCATTTATGTTTATTTTGAAATGTTTTTAACCGTGTAATCTATGTAACCGATCTATACGCAACATTATAAAACAAACTTTTATAAACCCATCTGTGCGAACTTATAAAAAATTAAAATGTAAAATTATAATATTATAAAAATTAAAATGTAAATTTAAATTCTAAAATCAAATTAAAATCTAAAATAAACATACTAAAATAAAAATGTTAAATTTTATATATATATGTGCGTAAATAAATGTTTGTATGTTAATTACTGGCAGTGGCTTATTTTATTCTTTTTTTAAATTATTCTTAGATAAGAATTTATTATAAATATTAAATCTCTGCTATTCCAATGAGCTAGTGACTTGGGCTAATGACCGGATATCAAAATTTTAAATTAAAATAATTTTTTTTTACGTATCTGCCTACTTTATAAATTTTTCTAGGTTCAAATGCCTAGATGGGCCCTGTAGTGCGGATGACATTAAGCTTCTCTTCTCCAGATCATTACAATATATATATATATTAACACAATAAAATTTAATCACTTAATTGTAGGGATACCAAACTACAATATAACCTGCAATTGAGTAGTTAGATTCTATTATATGCATAATATATATATATATATAGTAGCGGTGCTTCAGCTGTAAGTCGATCATATGACAGAAGATATAATAGTTCTGAAATATTACTATTTTTAAACAATAGAGACTGTAAAATAAAAAGATTAAATTTATTCCATAGTTGTGAGTATGAATATATTGATATGGATTGAATAAATATTTAGGTGTATATATTAAAAAATATTTTTTATTAACTAATCATAAGTGTAATTTAAAGATATAGTTTAAAAATGTGTTTTTGAGATGTTTTTTTTAGATAAGATTTAAAAAAGGGGGAAGTAATTTGAAATTAGGCTTGGTTTTAAATTTGTATAAAATGTATCTTGGATGAATTTAAAATTTGTAATTATATAATGTAAAAGGAAGTGTAATAATATAAGTAGAGGAGGGAGATGGAAGTAAAATATAATTATGTATAATTAATATGTTTGTTACTATTTATGTTAATATAAGATGAAAGCTTTATGTAATTAAGGTTTTATTTATAAATATGTATTTTTTGTTGTTGTTGCAGATCCTTGAAAATGACTGTAAGAATATAAAACAGTTGAAACATTGGAGATTGTATTATATAAATATGTATGTTCAGTATTAATATAAAAAAATAAAGTTTTTGAAAAGAAAAAGGTGAAGGATTTTTTTAATTTGTTGATGTTATTGGAGAACATATATATTTAAAAAAAAATTGAAACAAATCAAAATTATTAAAATTATTATTTAAATAAAAAAGTTATCAAATTATTTACATTTCATATATATAATGTAGTTTGTTTCAAATCAAATTTGGATTTGCAAGGAATAATATTTTTTTCTTATTTTTATTCATTTTCTTTCTATATTTTATGAATTATAATTATTGTTTATCAGTAAACATGCCATTGAAAAAGAGGAGATAAAGTTTGGATGGAAGGCTGAGGTATATATTCTTTAATATATATTTATCAATAAACACATGTGATATTAAAAGAAGCTGGAACATTAATTTACAAAAAGGAATTTCTAGCAGAGAAATAGAGTTGAAGATCATTTATGAAGCCATTATTAAAAAGTGTATTGTTGTCACAGGCTCCTTGTAAGATCATCTCATAAATAGAAGTATGAAATAGAAAAATATTATTAATATTTCTATTTTTATTAAACTACCAATAGTTGCATACTTGTCAATTTCAATTTCATCATAATGCTTGCCAAACTCAGTTTATCTCTCAGCTAGCATGTGGCCCATATTGGATAAGTTGGTGTTATATTCTTAGTTTGAAAAGATAGCACTAGCATGGAATATATTATCATCACATTTGATGAATGGGTTTATTTGTTTATCTAGTTCATGAATTAGAAATACTTTTATTTCTCCTCAATATTTCTTTTTTCATATTTCAATTTTTAACACTTTAAGAAAATATTTTTAAAGTGTTAAAGGAGTGATAATGAAGTTTATAATATATAAATATGAAAAAAGGAAAAATATTTGAGGGAGGAAGAAAGTAGATAAACTATGTATGAATCTGAAGAAGACTGCTAGGACAGTCAAAACTGTTATAAATAAATAAAAAAATATTTGCTTAAAGTGTTAAAGGAGTGTTAATGAAGTTAGTGTTGAATTAGAAATACCATTACCACTCATCATAACTATACATCTCTATCAATCCTACAAGAAATAAAAAAAACTTACTGATGCCAACCAATTACCCAAAACCAGGACTAATAAGTGATTTATTTATCTATAAACCCAATAAACAATATCATGGATTATTTTATGGAGTAAAGTAAGTCCATTTTATTCTACAATCATGTATAATAAGTAGTGTATTAACTTATTAATTCAGCCAAGTCAATGAGTACTGACTTATAATAAATAAAATTGAAATTATCTTATTGACAGAGAAGAAATAAATAAATAATCTCAAGAATTATTTAATTTTCATCATAAACCACTATATCTGGCAAACACAGTAACGTTCATTTTTTATATATTTGTTTATGATATTTTCCAACATAAATAATAAAATTAAGATAAAAAGACTGAAAGCAAGATTTTTTTATTAATTTTTTGTTCATATACATCAATGATAAACTTTATTCCTGGTAATAACTAATATTTATTTAAATGTTCAGTCACTAAATTAACATTCATCTACTTATTCTGAAAATATATGTTTCCTTGATCAAGTACAATTTATCTTATATCTGGTTTCTCCAGCAAGGAAATTGATTTGTGAAATTACTAATGTGTGTTGATTTTTTATGTATTTTTTTATTTATTCAACTGTATTATGCAAACCTCCATCAGCATATAAGTTAAAGCAATATTATTAGTTCAAATTAATACCAGAAGATAATGTGAGCTATTAAAAATCATTACATAGAAAGATAAATTTCATTACCTTATTAATGGTTTTACTCTTCCATTTTGGGATAGAGTTGATTATTTGAGGGTGTGAGTGGTTTACATTGCATCATTCTTGGAATATGAAATATTACAGTTGTTGAATATTAGATTTTGCCTTTAGTGCAATATTACAAATGAATTTTATGAGTCCCAAACTATAGTTCAATGCTGAAAGGATAACCACTAAATAGATATAGATTCAAAACTGGACTACTAGTGACTTTATTATGGGTAATGGTGTGGATATAACATTATAAGCAATAGATAAATTTTTTAAACAGGTAATGCCCTTCAGTATATTCATTATCAATTATGAATGGGTCAGTAAGTTGTGGCAAATAATTCCATACTGCCATATATAGCATGCCATTACATATGTCAACCAAATATGTAGACTTGAGTGAATCATCCAAGAATCTGTGTGTGCATTCATCATGATGAAAATATGAGAGTAGCACAAATCCTGAGAGAAACAAAATGATATTGCATAAATGAATGTAAAATGCAGGAATGAGGAAGTGGCTAAAATAGAGGATGGAAGAGCCATGATGAATAAAATTAAAATAGTACAATAGAGTCAGATGAGCAGAATAAATATGTTAAGGAAAAGTATGGTTGAATATGGAAATGAAAGCATAATAAGGCACTGTGTGGTTAAGGAAATGACACCATGATTATTGATATACATAGATAAAAAAAGAAAGAAAATATTTACTTTACTACATTACTATTTTGTTTGCAACACTTATAAATGATCAGAAGGGCCAAACAAGGATGGAAACTAGTAAATCAGAGGGGAGTAAATGTACTTTTAGCATGTCAGACAAATGTCATAGAACCATGTATTGCAATAAATAATGAAAATCATGCTGAAGAAAGAGTTGAAGCAGCAAAGAAGGAGTTTCCTGGCCAAATAATGATGTTGATAAACGTAATGAAACATAATATAAATAATAGTATAAAAATCCAGATGGGAAAAATGGCTGAAGATAATAAAAGCTATTTGCAAAAGATGGTTGAAGATAATAAAACCAATGAAAGAAATGAATAATAAAATGGAAAAGATAAGTGATAGTCAAAATAATCAAAATAAAGAAATTCAAGAAATGAAAGATGAAATTAGGAAAAGATTAGAGGTGGATTATGCAGCTTGAGTGACAAAGTGGATGAAGTTCATAAATTAAGATGACAAAATAATCTGGCTACAAGAAACAATAAAATGGTCAGAAAAAAATTAGAAATGCTACAACATGAAAGAAATGACATGATTAGGCAAATAAAAAACTTTTAAATTGGGGATGATGGTCAATAGAAAAAAAGGCTAAAAAAACAGAAAAGCTCAACCTGACCTATAAAGAAAATGTGTCTCTCCAAAAAGAAGAAATGATAAAAAGAATGAAGAAAAGATATGGACCCCCAACTGCAGAGTTACATACCTTGCACAGTGAACCAATTCTTGAAAATTTGAATCTTGGTAAAACACTTATGATATATCAGATTAAATACCATGACAAAACAACCAAAGCTGGTTACAGTCTGAAGCTATTTTTAAAAAGCATCACAAGCCTAGTGGGACTCAATATTCATCTATCCTAAAAAATTATGGAGTTAAACCAAGCATTATTAAATGCTACTAGATTACAAGGAAAATATCAAACATAAGATATCCCAATAAATATGACCACCTGGTGTACTTCATATACTGAAGCATATCTTTCCAAGCCACACTGAGAGAATGTTGATTATTGTAGACAGGTGTACTATTGTACATATTGCTAAGAAGTTAAATGCTTTTGACAGCAAAAAACCTGCCATGGTGGGAAAGTAAGGGAGATTTAAACCTCACTAAAAGCATCATACAAAAAGGATAACAACTCTTGTATTGAAGCCACCCACTATAGGAAATGGCAAAAAAATCTGCTGCCTTAGTATGAAGGGGGAAGAAAGTATGACCATGGTAAAAAAAAGATGAAAAAGTAAACTGTCATTCCAATCAGTCCAACTACAATTCACAAGCAGGTTGTGCATCAATTAAGACATGTTACTATAGATCTGAATCAAGATCAACAATCACCAAAAGCAAATACAGTTATCTTTTGATTTAGAAATAAAAGACTAATAATAATCAGGATGAAGCCAAAAAGATAAAAAATGGGGATGACTTTAAACTGCTTATGTGTGTTTGCTCTAGTTCAGCACTGATGGTAAGTGGAGGATTTTGATATTAATGTGAGAATACAATGTGTTTATAATGCCCATATTATAACACATCTCAGCAATGTACTTACACCCACATTAGAATTCAAAATTAATAGAAATTAGCCAGAGTCTCAAAATAAGTAGTTTTACCATAGTTAGAACAGTACTGTGGACCATGAGTCTTTAAGACTCATGAATTTCAATTGATCAAGGCTTCAGTGTGCCAGAAATTTGATTTTCTTATATCTTTGAGTTGTTAGTTGTATATTGTGCTTAAAGTGGGATAGCTTTCCTGGTACTCATGTTGAACTGAGTACTTATGTTCTGTGTTCAATTTTTTATATATCGTGATGTCGAAGTCAGTTTCATATCATTCATTTGCTAGGAGCCATCTGAATTTCAAATAAATAAACCAATAATAAATATCAAGATAACTCAGAGAGGCACAAAAGAATCTTAAGTCTGTAAAAAACTGATAATGAGAAAAATGGCTAAGCAGGAAAAAATTAATATTAGATGTAATGTTGAAATAAAATTGGTCAAGATAAGTATTGCTCAACTCAAATTTCATTCCTCTTATTGTAGTAGTACATAGTCAGCTACAAATCCATAAGATAACAGAAGATGTAATAGTCCAGAAACAATAGTGTTTATAATGATATAGACTTAGAAATAAAAGAATTTTGTTTGATCCCATAATTGTGAAAATGAATGTATCACTATGTAACCTTCAAATAAATATTTATATGTCTACATTAAAAAAACAACTTTTGATTAACTAATCATAAGTTATAATTGTAAAGGAAAATGGAAATTAAACAGATATGAAACAAACCAAAAATATTAAAATTATTAATTAAATAAGAAAATTATTAAGTAATTGAAATTTCATACATGTAACACCATTTATTTCAAAACAAATTCAGATTCACAAAAAATATATTTTTTATTTTCATGTTTTCTTTCATTTTTTCTAATTTATGATTCATCATAATCATCATCATTAATCAATAAACATGCCATTGGATAGAGGAAATAAAGTTTGAACATATGACTGAGATAGTATACTTTTAAATAAATATTTATTAATAAATGTATGATAATTCTTAAAGAGAGCTTGTTATAGTTAATTTTTATAGAAGCTGTTTTGCTAGCAGAGAGAGTGGAGTTGAAGATCATTTATAGCCGTAGTCATTATTGGAAAACATATTGTTCACTGCAGCCTGAGGTGATGAAGAGCTGTCTCACAAATAAAAGTATGAAAATAGAAAAATATTATTCGTATTTCTATCATTAATATTTTGGAAATACAAGCATACTTCATATACTTGGAGTTTGAATCTAATGTAAAGGTTTTGAACACAGACATTCAGACTCTCTTCTGCTATCCACTCTATCTCGTATAACCAATACACATGACCACACACATTTGAAAAAATAAAAGATCTCCAATATATGTATTTAATGCTTAACCAGCAATCATCAGTTGGTTCAGATCATTATCTCCCACACTCATATATAATCAGTGCTCAGCTTATATTAAAATAGAAAATCAAACTTTAATGGACAGGTTTCAATCTACTCCATCCTCCAACTCTTCATCCATCCACACCATTGAAAATCTGATGATGATATGCCCAAATTTCTTGTTGAAGCTGATATTATTGTCATGCCCATATTGATCTTAAGTTACTCTGATCCTTCATATATAGAATTTTGTCCAATCAAATACACAGAAGAGGGATGGGTAGGATATAGACTGAATCTGTATTTTTTTTTTTTGAAATACAAGCACGATTAATATACCTGGATTTTTAATGTAAACTCCAAATACTGTACATAAATTATGCTTGTGTTTCAAAAATATTACTGATTCAGCCTATATCCTACCCACTTCTCTTTTGTGTATTTGAATGGACAAGACTTCATACATGAGGCATCACAGTGATTTAAGGTCAATATGGGTGAGACAATAATATCAGCATCAACAATGGATTTGGGCATGCCATCATCAGATTTTCCATGATATGGATAGCTGAAGAGTTGGAGGGTGGAGTTGGTTGAAGCCTGTCAATTAAAGTTTCAAGATATGCTATCTTAATACAACTGAGCATTGATTATATATATATATGTGTGTGTGTATGTGTGTGTGTGTGTGTGTGAGAGAGAGAGAGAGAGATAATGATCTGGACCAACTTTTGAGTTGTGGTTCAGCATGAAATATTTATATTGGAGATCATTTATCTTTTACATGTGTGATAGAGTAGTTAGCTGAAAGGAGCTTGAAAGTCTGTTCAAATTCCCTGTATTATATTTTTATCATTATTATATGTCAATAGCTACATACTTGCGTAGTTTCATTAGAAAGGCTTACTATACTTCAGTAGTTCTTCTCTCAGACAGCATGTGATTTTATATAAGATAAGTTGATATTATCCAGCCTTAATTTGAAAAGACGGTCTTAGCATGGAATAAAAGAATTTCACCATATTTTGAAGACATGCTTATTTTGTTTCATCTGGGTAATAAATTAGAAATGCTATTGCCACTCCACCATAATTGTACCTATCTATTCACCCTACATGAAAATAAAAAAGTCTAGTGAAGTCAACCATTTAACAACCCAGTGAATAAATATCATGGATTATTTTATGAAATAAATTAAGTCTACTCTACAACCATAATATAGTGACTAGTGGATTAACTTATGCATCTCCAATCAAGTCAAGAAGTACAGAATTAATTAATGAACCAAAATTAAAATTAATTCATTGACAGAATAAATAATCTTAAGGATTATCCAATTTTCATCATAAAGCAGTATATCTGAATGAACACAGAACATTTCAAAGTATTTATTATATACACGGTTTACAATTTTTGCTAGTATGAATAAGGAAATAAAGATAAATAGACTTTTTAGCAATGTTCTAGGATTAAAAAAATCAATTTACATTGTCTAAGAAAAGTAATAACTCAAAAAATTAAGATAGACTTAAAGTAAGACTTATTTATTTTGAGTTTGTGTACATACATTACATTATACTAATAACTAATATTTATTTAATTTTTCAATCTTCACAGTTACTTTGAAAATTTTATACATTTGCTTAATCAGAATACAATTAGTCTTTTATTTAGTTTCCTCAATAAGGAAATTGATTTCTTGTGTATTTTATTATTTACTCAATTATATTATTAAAACATTTATCAGGCATATAGGCTAATGCAATAATATTAAATTAATAACAACAGAAAGACATGAAAGTTATTGAAGATCATTACTTGGAATGATAATTTTTCATGTCTTATTGATAGAACATTTTGTGTCAGAGACCATTATTTGAGGGAATGTGTGGGATATTGCAGGATTGTTGTTATGAAGAATAAAACTTATTGAATATTATATTTTACTTTTGTTCATTTCTCATTTATGAATTTCACCACATTGTGTAGAAGGTTATATTAGTAGTTTAATATTATAAATGAGGTTCATGAAATCCAAAATATTGTTCAGTGTTGAGAGGATGACACTAAATGGATGTAGATTCAAGTGCTGTTATGGATAATGGATAGTACCTTCCTAAATCAAAAAATATTCTAATAATCTTAAATAGTAATACTAAATAGTATGTATGTGGTAATGGCATATCCATATGTGAGCATAAAATGTTACTATTGTAGAGTCAAAATTATTAGGAATAGGTTTTTTAAAACTGGTAATGCTCTTCAGTATGCCCATCATTAATTAAGATTGGGTTAATTAAGTGTGACAAATAAGTCTAGTTTACACTGCTAGGTATAGCATCCTGTTATATATATATATATATATATATATATATATATATATATATATATATATATATATATATATATATATATATAGCACAATTTTATATTATATTTGATAATAACAAAAGACTATTCTGATTATTATATCATCATTATCATCAAATCCACTGCAGGATGAAGGTTTCTCCAAGTTCAATCTCTTCTCCGATCTTTAGCTTCTCTTCTTCACATCACTCCCACACACTTCTTTATTTCATCCGTCCATCCACATGTGGTCTCTTTCTGGGTCTTTTACAATCTTTTGGAATCCAGTTTAAGATTTCAATTGTCCATCTATTATCATATCTTCTAGCAATATGTCCAGCCCAACTCCACTTTAGTCTTTTAATTTTTTCAATGAGGTTAGTAACACTAGTTTATTCTCTTACCAATATGTTGCATTTTCGATCTCTTCTTGGTACCCCCAACATGCATTCTCCATACTTCTTTGAGTGGTCTAAAGTCTCTGTATTGCTCTTCTATTAAGTGTCCAAGTTTCAGATCCATAAGTAAAAACATGGTAAAACACATTTATTAAAAACTTTCCTTTTCAAACTCATAGATATATTTCCTTTTAGTGTCAAGTTATTTTTACCAAAAGCACTCCAACCAAATTTAATTCTATGATTAATTTCATTCATTATGTTTCCATCTGTGTTAATAATCTGACCAAGGAGCTGTTAACTTCTTCTAACTCATCATAATCCATCCTTATTTTCAAATTGTGAGAAAATCCATTAAACATTACTTTAGTCTTTTTAACATTTATCTTTAGTCCTACTTTCATATGATAACTCTTGCAACATTTCCTGCAGCTCTAAAGCATTATTTGCAAAAACAACTACATCATCTGCAAAATCTAAATGACTTAAATAATCTTCATTTACTTTCACTCCTTTAACTTCCCATTTTAATCCACAAAATACTTCTTGCAGCACTGCTATAAAAAGTTTTGGAAAAATGAAGTCACCCTGTTTTACACCCTTCCCAATGTTAACTTTCCTAGAATCATTGCATTTTTATAAATATTCTTTAAAATATGACAATATCCTGGATGATCCAATGCTTTAATCACTGAAGAAATGTTTATAGAATCAAATGCCTTTTCATAATCTACAAATTCAAATCATAATGGCAACTCATATTCATTTTTCCTTTCTATAACTTCTCTCAATATCTGGATATGATCTACTGTACTAAAACCAGTTTTAAATCCAGCTAGTTTTCTTGGTTTGTGGAAATCCAATGTTCTATGTAAATGAGTTGTAATATCTTAGTAAAAATTTTGTATAAAACTGATAAAAGGCTGATAGGTCTGTAATTTCTAATATCTTCTTCATCACCTTTTTTAAATATTAATACTGCATTCTTCCAATCATTTGATACATCTTTATTGTTTAGATATTTGGTATATAACTTTGCTAAAAAAAATTCTATTTCTTCACCTGCTTTTTTTAATATATCAATTATAATTCCATCATTACCTGAAGCTTTGCCTTTCTTTATAAATTTAATTGCATGTCTCACTTCTTTATTTAAAATTCTGGGCAATTTGGAAGATATAATAGATATAGGGAGTACTTGTTCTTTATTACTATATAATTCTTGATAGAAGTCTTTTATTCATTTCATGATGTCATTTCTCTTTTTAGTAATAATTCCATCTTTTTTTTTTATTGCAGATATAAATTTCCTACCAATACCAAAATGTTGTTTACACTTTTGAGACTTTTATTCTCTTCTACAGCTCTTCTTGTTAGCTCACAGTTATGCTTTCTTATATCATTTTCAACTCTTTTTCACACCATTTTACAAAATTTGAGATATTCAATACTTTTAAATGCATCATTTTTGTATATCTTCATATTACTTCTTTTCTTTATAAATTCTCATCTCAGTAGAAATTTTATTGGTCAATTGCTTCTTTTTTCTACCAGTTATCTTTGTTGCAGTTTTTAAAAGTGTATCAGTTATTTTCATATTAATTTCATTCAAACCTGAATCATATTCAAAATCTATTAATGCTTGAAACTGATTTATAAGTTTTAATTTAAATTTATTAGAATGTTTCTGAAGATTAGGACTATCAACTGTAAATATTCTTTTTTTAACCATTTTTGTCTCTCTAGTTTTGCATTAACACATTAAGCGATGATCACTTCCCATGTTAAATTTATTAAGAACATTACAATCTTGAAATATGTATTTTCTGTTAATTAAAATATAATCCAATTCTGCTTTACCTTTATTTGGATACTTCCATATCCATTTTCTTTTAACATTTTTTCTCAAAAAAAGAATTCATAATATAAAGTTTTTCTTTTTCTGCAAACTCCGCAAGTCTATGTCTTCTCTCATTTCTATTACCATAACCAAAATTACCTACAGCATTTTCATCTTTCATTTGTTTACCAATTCTAGCATTAAAGTCTCCCATAACAATTTTAAAATGTTGTTTACCCTGATCAAAAGCCTTTTGTGCATCCATATAAAAATCTTCTACTACTTCATCACTCTAAGAACTTGTTTGGGCATAAACCTGAATTAGTTGCATTTGGAATCTGCTATTAAGTTGTATAACTAATCTTTGCCACTCTTTCCATTACACCATCAATCTCCACAATGTTGATCTTCCACTTTTTATTTATAATGAATCCTATTCTACTTGTATTTTCAATATTTGTGCTTTTATAGTAGAGTACATGTCTACTTTTTAAATCAATTGTTTCTTCACCTTTTCTTCTAACTTCACAAAGTCCAATAACGTCCCAATTAATATAAGACAGTTCTGCTTCTAATTCTTGCAATCTTTCTTCATTTGAAAGTGATCTGCAGTTGTAAGTACCTAAATAAAAAGTCATCATCAAATGGCAGCCTGGGTCTGCAATCAGGGGATTCTTAGCACCCTCCGCCTTCGGCCACCAACTGCTGCCTTGGTTGGTGACTTTACAGCCTCCTGGAAATTAGGGCCATGATTTATTTTTGTCTGTCATGATTGTATATAACTATAAGAAAAATATTTATCATTTACACATACATTTATTCTGCCTTATCAGGCAACTGAAAAGAAAGACCATGGTGTTTCTTGATCTTAAACTCAGAGATAAAAAGCCAATAAACTCACCATGCATGTTGGTGAGCAGACTATCCATGTTTGTAAACTATATGAATAATCACATAGCAATAACAGCTGCAATGACAAGAACATATGGAGTGGATAATAGGAATTTGCCCTGCTCGGTTATGTATGTATAATTAACATATCCATGTTATAATTGTCTGTTTTAAAAATTGCATACGCATATAGTTTGCTATCATTAAGAATTTTGATGTTCATATCAAAGTTTGCAACCAAATATCATGGATATTATGAACTATTTTGTACTCAATATATTTTGGAAACATTTTTATTAAATTATAAAATATCATAAGTAAAAAATAAAACATTATAAAATAGCTTTTTTCAGAATAAAATTTTTCTAATAGTACTCAAAAACAAATGTGAAGATTGCAAGGCGTTGCTATCACAATTATAAACTCTGTGGTTACGTTTTAACTTTTTAAAAAAATTTTTAACCTTAGAATAATTAGATATTCATTCCAGATCAATTTTGGATAAACAGTTAGAACGACTATAGATCAGTTACAAGATAGAAATAAATCTATATTTTTAGGAACTTGAAAAAAATTATGCATATAGGATTTTAGTCTACATATATATACAAACTACTATATAAAATGATTTGAATTGTGATGAATGTTTTAATATCTATTTTATTTGTTCATGAGAGAAAACATACATACAATGTCAAAATCAGGGTAAAATGATTAATATTTTTTTTTTCTCTTCTTGAGAGTTATTTTGAATTCAATCCTAACTTCTTTGATTACACTTTCTTCTGCTATGCAGAATAAAATTCATCTAATTATTATTTTCAGCATCTGTCACTCACCAGAACAAATAAACAAATTAATACATATCAAAATTCAGTAGACCTGAATTCTAAGAGGATTAGGAGCTTAGATAAGCTTGACAAATCAAACTTTGTAGATTCTATTTATAATTGTTAGCAAAGCAAAATAAATAAATGACAAACCCCAGCTTTTAGGCTAACTCAGTTAATATGATAATCTAATAATGTGGATACAACAAAATAAATCGAGAGAATACCAAAAAAAAAAGTCTGTTTTTAAAAAAAAATAAAAAATAAAAACTGATGATGCGCATAACAAATAATGTCTTGCAATGATAAAAAAATTTATATTCGTACGTTTATAAGAAGATAAAAATTATCTAAAAGAAAGAATATGTACACGCACATATACAGATAGTTATAGAAAATAAAAAATATTTTTTTACTCAGATTAGCAATGAACTCATTTTTTTCTTATCTGTTTATTATTGAAAAAATAAATATTATTTTTAAATAACGCTAAAATGTTTTAGCTATTAATGTATATATTATTTATTCAACGTGCAAATGTATGATTGTCTTACGGTTGTAGGTCTCTTTTACTTTAATAGTAAAACCTAGATAATTAGTGTCATCTTAAATTTAATATGTATGAATCTAAAAATCACCTGTTACTGATAGGTCCAGAAGACCAAGTGAGGAGATAACACCCACCACTCAAAATGTTATATATTAATCTGTATGTTATTATTAACAATTGAAAGTATTTACAAGAGTATCAATAAAGTTTCAAAAAATATTTACCAATTCACATTAGATTATCAAAACATTTTTCCATGTCTGCTTATTATTCAAAAAATAAACATTAGTTTGCAATAACATTAAAGGGTTTTAGTTATCATTGTACGTACTTATTCAACATGCAAACACTATGATTGTCTTATGGGTTTTAGAAACCCTTTTATTTTGTTAGAATAATCTAGATAGTTAGAGTGCCATTTTAAATTCAATATGTATGCATTAGGTAAGAAGTTCAAAAGAGAAGAATAATACTACCCAAAATGTTATATACGAATCTGTGTGTTATTACTAAGAATCAAACATATTTGTAAGAGTATAAATAAAGTCTGAATGCTTTAAAAATTTAACATTCCACACTAGATTATAGAAATAGTTCAGTATGGCATTTCACACAAATACCGTATGTAAAATAATTAATCTTGCATTTAAGCATACTTATTACTGTCTCAATAAAAAAATATCAAGTATCTGAAAAAGAAGAATGCGGTTTAGTTTTGCTCAGAGTGTCTGACATAAAAGATTGCAAAATCATCATTCTGGATAATGTGTTGATGAGAGAAGCCCATGCAAGGTAAATATGGATAATCCCATGGTATGGAGTGGCATTACGCTACCATTCAATAATGATCCTAAATTTAATTTCTTACATCAGTTTGTTTAAAGTGAAGGAAGACTACATGAATTTAAAATAAACATTTTAAACTATATAAAATATAGAAGAAAAAAATATACAGAATAAATTTCTGTGAAAAGATAACATATTCTTTGGAAAAACCATAAACATTGGAAGGCAAATGGAGTGGGATTATTTATCTTAAATAAAAGATAGAACAACATTATGTAGATTGGTAGTATATATCAGAATGGCAAGATTAGTTGTTCAATTTAATGGAAGATATCAACACAGATGATTGAAGTTTAAAAGATTTTTACATACATATATAGAACGCTGTTGACAAAATCAAACACTTTAAAAATTTATAGCAGAATTTATTGCTAGGATTAAAATACGGCAATTGAAAGAGGAAAGTGTTGTAAGTAAATTTGGCTGTGAAAAGTGAAATGAGAAAGAATGATAGAATTGTGGGGTATGAAGGGGGGAAATGGTGCATAATAAATGTCTTCTTTGGAAAAAAATGCTAAAAAGAAATGGATATGAAAACAGGGTGGACTAGATTAATAGAAAATATATATTTTAAATCATAATCTTAAGATCTTTAGCATAGAAGGTAATTATTGATTAATGAGATGAAAATACAAACTAGAGATACAAAAAATATTAAAACTGACAGTATTAAAATTTGCTTTCTATCTACCAGAACACTTAGAACTTTCATTTTTTTTAAAACCATATCATTTTACAAATCATTTAGACTTGAATGAGATCAATAGAATGATGATTAGAACTCTATTAGAAGTGTCATTAAATTAGTTGGTCCAAATATTTTGAATTCAACAATAAATTTCCATCTGAGACTTAAAAATATATGAAAATATTAAACATGTAGAGAAGAATTCTGCAAGGACTCTCTTATTTTTTGGCATAGTAATGTAAATTGATTTCTTACAATAGTTATGGTACATGTTTTTAAGTTAATTAACACTTTTATAGGCTCTTTTTCAGTTTTCTCTAAAAATGTTCATACTTAGTTATCAATTCCAGTGGCCTTTTCTTTTGGTAAGATCTTAAAAATAACTTTATTTTATTGTGTATTATTAGATTTTCTATATGGATGATGTTATTACTTTTAGTATTCTTTTTATCTTTATTTGCTTTTTATTATTTCCATGTCCATTAGCATTGTTCAGGAAACTCATCTGTGGCTAGACTTATTGATATAAATCCTTAAATTGACTTTATTTTTTTCAAATTTGCTTTGACTTCTAAAGTTTTTGAGACTGTTATAATACTACAATATACAATTAATATACAGATTAATATTTCTTTTTTTAATTTTCACTATATTTTTTCATAAATACTTTTGTTTTAATAATTTGTTTGTCATAGTCAGAACTTCTAATTTCTTATCAAGTATTTTTGTCTTTTCATCTAATTTTTTTTATAAATTACATCTAAAACCTAAACTCAATCCTTCTTACATTTCTTAAGTTTTTTATTTTAAAAGTTCTGTTTTGTAAATCTGCTTATCATGATTTCACTATTAAAGCTAAAATTCCCAACTACAAATTCTATGAAATTAGTCTGTTCGATTCTCTAATAAACATTTTTTTGTGTAACAGAAAATAATTGAATGATAATATGCTCAAGAATCATGTGATGTTTAAACAGTAGAAACACTGGGTAGAGCTTCATCCAGAAAATGTTAGCTTCCATATACATCACTCTATCATTATATTAAATAATATAAAATATTTTAACCAATGATTTTTATATATCTAGTAGCAAAAGAATTATTTAAAAATTTCATATTCAATAACAATACCATTGAAATCATGTATACATCTTTATCATTCTTCTATTTCATTTTTTACTTTCAACTCAGTATTGTACAATAATATTTTTTCTCTTTCTTTTCAACTTTGATATTTCAATCACAGTTAACTATTATTCATAATTTTTGATTTAATTTATTATAAAATTTTACAATTTTTCTTTACTTGCTGGAACTATTAGAAAGTCATAATGTTATGTCCAATAATAATCTATATAATTCCTTTCTAACATTTAAACCCCAAATAATTATTTTTTTGTTATACATTGTCAGATTATTAGATATTATGTTACATTGGTTTATGTTTGTTAGTCCCATTTATTTTAAGAAATTCTTCAAAATAAAAGCATAATCAATATCTTTCTATGGTGATCATATTTGAAATTCATTATCCAGATGTCTAAGATATAATGGTGATTTTCTTTTTCCATATTGTCTTTTTTGCAGCATGTAAAAAAACATCTGAAATTTTGTAAATAGTTTTCAATAAACTAGGTCCCAGCTTAAGACATTGTTTCTATATTTTAAGTATTTATTTAAAAATAAAAAAATTGAATAGTCAAATATAAATAGTAAGAATATTCCTTTAAGCACTAAAAAATTGTGTCATCAAATATATCTGAGTCTATTTTGAAGACTTTAGCTGAAATAATATTCTGTTCAAAGTAATGTTGAAAAATAATATATCACAATTCAAAAATCATTGCATTTATATGCAAAAAAATTCTCATAAGCAGAAATTGTCATGAACATAAAAACATCATATAGGCATTGTATTTTCTGTATATATGTAAAGTGTTCTCTCTTTCAATTTGCTACTACTTTGCCTTTTTTTTATAACTCCAATCTATTTTTGTTAATTATTTTTGTGTATGTTATAATTTGTGTAATTTTCAAAATAAAGTATAATCATAGATATGTAATTACATTTTTAAAATGTCTATACTGTTAAACAAATATACATATAATTTGTGCTATTATCTATAAAGTAAGCAATATTAGTGAAAAACTTGGAACTAATTTAGCATTGGTATATTATTCCTTTTATATGGATATATTTTCTATCTTACATTAATCTTATCAGTTTTAATTGGAATAGCATTGAGTTTGTAATGTTCTTTCACCTTTCATTTATAACGAATCTTACTCAACTTGAACTTCCAATATTTGGCTTTTTTTCAAGTCCTTTTTTTTTTTACTTTTTTTTTTTTTAGATTTCATGAACTCGTAATATATCATTTAAAACTGAACAGTTCTATCAATGTATCTCATTAAAGCAAAGTTGATTGATATTTGGAAGAGTTATGTAATCAGCAAGGCAAATAAATAATATATTAGTAATATGTTTCAAAACTATGTAATTTTTTAACTATCCAACAAACGGGCGTAAAGTGATAAATATTTGGGAAAATTTTAATTTGCCTAAAAGAAGTAATTATGTGTGTAACAGAATAATGGTGGATTAAACAAAAAAACATTCTATGATTAGGTTTAAATAAAATAAATTGACCAGACTAATTACAAACATTTTTTTTAAAACCATCATAAAAATAAATGAATTAAAAATAATCAATTAAACAAAATTGAATTAGATAACTCATTATAAATAAAAAAAATTATTTAATATATTAACCTATCTTTCATCCTTAATGGAATCTTTTCAAGATGTTTCTTTTTACATAATCACATGACCAACTAAATAAATGAATGTATGTAAAATGAAAGCCTCTATTAATTTTGTGAAAACTATTGATGCTAGTTCTGATATAAATTTGTTTTTGCTTCAACTGGTGTTAATTCATCAATTAAGTGTAAGACATGCCATTCTGATTGCACTATTTTCAGATGCGTAGATCTTTCTTCTGCCCCTTCTTACTGTGTTCTGCTAGATACTGCTTTTAAAGTTCTATTTTAGGAAAAATTCTTTTAACTTCTCTCAAACAATTTGATTATTTAATTTCTAAATTGACATAGACTTTATTATTTCACTTGCTTTGTGTTGATTAGATTATAAGCTGTTATAACCAGAACCTTTAAAATTTTTCAAGTCACAGACAAAGAGGGTCTTTTTATGCAAAGAGTGCACATTCAGTTCACTTAGCTATTTAATAAATGGTTAGTAAATGGATATTTAGATATTCTTAGCTAGAGTGTAAAGATCCTAAAGGAATCTGCATCGGCCAGAAAACTATTAATACACCAAATGCAAAAATATATAACTGTAATATATGATCTTTATTGCTGATTGGGTAGATATCTTACTCCTAAGATCATGTTGTTGTTTTTTCAACTTTTGGTTGTTAAATGGGAAAGGTATCTTGGTTATCTATACTTTTAGAAATCTCAACTATTTCATTTAATTTAGACAGCTTTGGGGTTCTTTTTGTTTTAATGATTTACTTATTTTGTATGTACACATTCCACATACTTCTATTTTCTCTTTCCATATCAGTTTTATAGAAGTGATATAAGAAATTAGTATAGTTAAGAAATATTCTTATTATCCAAAATCCTTACTTTCTAATATTGTCATCTATTGATAGAAAAATATTTTAGGAATATATATATATTTAAATGCCAATTCAATTGATTTAGTTGTTATGAAAATTTATAGATATCATTTGTTTGAAGAACTTTTAATTATTCATTGATCATGTAATAAGAGATGTGATCATGTGCTAAGATGTTATATGACTTCACACGTTTGAATGTTTTGTACTGAAGAATGATATATAGTAACAAAGCTTCCATTGATAATTATTAAATATTGCTACATAGCCATAGATTATCATTGTTATAAATTAGTCTTATAATTGGGTAAATTACGTAACATAGATAAAGGCTGTCTGTTTGTACATGCGTACCTATTTAATAGATTGTACATGAATGTTTATATACGATAAATAAATAATTGCAATTGTTTATACATATATTTATAACTTCTCGATGATAAAATATAAATTGTAAATACATACTATAAACAATAAAATTCTGTCTTGCGTTGTTAGCCGAGAGGTATCGCAGCCGCCATGCAAGCAAGTAGTTGGTTGCAGACGGTTGTGGGTTCGCGTCCCGGCCGATGCTATGACATATGAAAAAAAAAAAAATTCTAACAAGAAGATAAAAAAAAGTTGTGACATTTTAATTTTTGTTATCAACTTATCGGTAAAACTATCTGTTTCTTATTTCTAAAGAATTATTTAAAAAGAAAAGTCAATCATTACGCTAGACATAGTAAGCTCACTTACACATTTTCATCATTTCATTAAAAAAACGAAACACATTCAATAGAGACTTCTTAAGAAACCCACTAATGGTGGCAACATGTGACCCCAGCAGAGAAATGGTTCACTGTATTCTGATATCCTCATTTTGAATCAAACAGGAATCATCTGAAGAAAATTCAGTTTCTGACCTAATTTTTAAGATAAAAATAGCTAAAGAAATACATATCACGGTAAGAAATGAAATATAGTGTAACTTCATTGAAATGTCAAAGTATTATCTTGAAGATAAATGAACGGCTACTGAAGTCACAGACCAGTGACTTTAGAAAAAATACAAATACTATATCTTATGGTTTACCTATTAAAAGCACACACACACCGACATACACATGTTATTTATAAATGATGCACTATATTACGTGGTTTTATTTTTTAGTTAAAAAAAATTTTTATATATACTTTTTTTTAGACACACATTTTTAAAAATCAATAATAGAATAATTTCATATTTAAAATGTTTTTAATTTTGCTTTATTTTCCAACTATTTCAGCACAATCTAGAAAGTATAGTTTGAAATTTGATTTATATAACCTTTGAAATATATCTGCAGTGTGACCGATATACCGAATTCTAGGTGCTGGTCATCCATTTTAAGTACTACCTTAGCCTAATATTGTTGAATATCAATAATCAAATGTAAGCTCATGTACGTTATGTAATACATTATAGAAATATGCTTCCAATCTAATTTAGTATTTTTTTTCAGCTAGTGGGTCCACAAAAGCTCATATAACTATTCAATATTGACTGGAAAATGGTATCAGTTTATTTTTAACCAGAAGTGAAAACAAGGTTGGAAAGAGTTCAACACTACCATCCAGCAGCTAAATCCTAATAAGCAATGACTTTGTTTGTATTGGGTTTTTGGTGAGGCCTTTACTCTGCAGCGATCTCTTTAAAGGATATCTTTTTTTCTTACCTTTAACTATTCCTGCAATTTAAGAGCCTCTGAGCTTTGGCTAGATGAGTATTGTGATATTCAAAACATAGAAGAATTGGACTATTTCCATTATCTAATATCGAATATTGGATGTTTTTTAAAAAAATCAAACTTTATTTGAACTTATCAAATACATTTAACTCTTAGTAATGGCATAAATGTTAGTATATAACACAATACTTTGAGTGATATTATTCTCTTCTTTTTCTCATATGTAGCTGGCTTGACATTGAAAATATTAGTGTGGGAATTGAATTTTGATCTTTAGATTACCAAAGACAATAGTCAATAGAAATTTCATATACTTATCAGTGGAATCCTCCTGATTACTCCACTTTTTGCTAAGAGCAAGGTTGATTAGCAGCTTTCAGACATTATGCAATATAATACTAAATAGATTTGTGGGATTATTTGCCATTATCATGTGATTTTTTTAATTTTCTTTTTGTAGAGCATCACCTTAATTTTAATATTGGTGCATATAAAGGTCCAGATTTGATTTCCACACTACTACTGTCATTAGTCATCTGAAGAATTTATAAGAAACATATCATTAGAAACTTTGTATAATATACGAATCTATGTTCTATTGTTAATAGCTAAAAATATTTGAAAAGCTTAAATAAATTGTGGATTTTTCTAAAAACATTTAATATTTAATATTAGATGATAGAAATAGTCAAACATATAATTACTATTAAAATGCCCCCATCACAAATCTTTACAAAACATTCAAAACATAGACTTGCTCTGTTAGGCATAAATAGATATTCTGAAAAACATATCTTTTTACAACTGTATTTCATCTTCTTGTTTACAAGCAATATTTTTGCTTAGCATGTAAGGGCACTTAATTATAATACTCTAACATTCAAATTATATATAAGGGCAAAAATAAGCCTTTATTTTTGCATTGGATTGTCATGTGACATTTCAGTAAATAACAATGTTAATGTGTGAAAATATGTGAATTAATGTGTTGTGCACATCCACAATCCATTTTCATTTTCTGACTTCATTAGTCTATTTATGAAAAAAATATGATTCATAATAACTTAACTGAATCTTGAGTTTGAAACAAAATATTTTGTATACAACTAGTACAATTGCAGTTTTAAATTGAATGAGTGTTACAGTAAGAATATACTGATAACCATCATTTAAAGGGCATAAATACTCTACCATTCATAACTGCATTTTTGCTTCAATAAAATTGGTTTCATAGTGATTTAAATTCTCATTATTTTATTTCTAACATTACTTTTAGTCAATAGGCTATTAAGATGGCTAGTTCTTGGTATTAATTAATTGATTAGCATCCCACAATTTATCTCTGTTTTTAGTAATTATGTCATCTTTTAATCATAATGCTAAAATGATGTTGCCAATACTAAAATGTCCATTTTATATCTTTGATATTTTTATACTCTTCTAAATATTTCGTTCAATTTCACAATTATATTTTTAATCATTAAAAACTTTT
Organism: Epiperipatus broadwayi; assembly: GCA_028023455.1. Taxonomy (NCBI): domain Eukaryota; kingdom Metazoa; phylum Onychophora; class Udeonychophora; order Euonychophora; family Peripatidae; genus Epiperipatus; species Epiperipatus broadwayi. The sequence continues at coordinate 1,497,776 of JAQFVV010000154.1, forward strand.
CTTTATAATTTTACATAATTGTAGATGTCCATACATCTAGATGGAAGATTTGTATTATTTATGGATTTCTGAGTAGATTGCATTGTTCCAACATAAAATTTACTGGTCAATTGTTGTTGTTGTTTTTTGGATAATTTTCTATGATACTTTTCAGTAATTATCTTAATGGATTTGTTAAACTTGACTTATCTTCAAATTCAAAATCTTTTAATATTTTAAAATAATTTCTAAGTTCTACTTTAAATTTATTAGAGTGCATCTGAAAGTTAAAGATATCAAATTTTTTTAAAATATTTTTATTTATTTATCTAGCTTTACAATATTAAGACCTATCTTATATGTCATTAATCCATGTAACCATGGTTATTTATAAGTGCCTGTTGCTGCTGCTGATTAATCAATAATTACTTCCTGTATTGATTTATTAAATAGATTATAGTTTGATTCCAACTCTTTTTAAAATATTTACTTTATTCTTCTTAGAGTTCTTATACTAAATGAATTTAATAATATATAGGTTTTTTCATTCACAAAATTTCTGTCTCCTTTTCTTTCTGAACATTTATCATCTTTCAAATCATTTCAGTTCTAACATTAAAATCTCCCATGATAACAATGTTAAAACATTATGCCCCATCTGTTCAAAACCATTCTGTATTTTCCTGAAAGTTTGCAGTGATGATATTTCACATGTGATATGTTGAACTATTTCCATCATCTACCATTAAAATGTTGAATGCCTAGAAAATTTTAAACTTTATTTAATTTTTTCAAATATATACAACTGTTAGTAGTAGCATACAGATCATCTATTAACTTGTTTTGTCTATTTATGTGTTATTACCGATGGTTGTTTGTATTTGAAAAGTTTAAATAAAATTTAAAATTTTCTAGATATTCAACATTTAATGATAGATCATGGGGACAGTCCAACATATCCAATTCTTTAAATTTATATAAAAAAATTTCATATCAAAATTTGAACTTGTTGAGTAATTGAATTATTTGCAGTTAGTATCTATCATTGAGTTTAATAACTAATATTGATGCTTTATCTGATAAACTATTAATTTCCACAATGTTATACTATCATTTTCTATTTATAATAAATATTGTGGTATTGTCAATATGTGTACTTTTGTAATAAAGTGTATGACCATTGTTCAATCCATTCTTCATCTTTCCTTCCATCCTAGCAATTTAATTAGTATTCAACATTTTTTTATAATTTACACAAGATGTGACTATTGTAAATAAATGCATAGATTACCATCAAATGACTGCCTATATCCCTAAATCCATATTTGCAACCTCTGCCTTGAATCATCAATCATAAACTTGACTAATGACTTTGGACTTTCAAAAATTGAGATAGTTAACTTTTTTATTAAAAAGATATGCAGTGAAAGCAATAATATATTCTATTATTTTAATCTAGAGTCATATATATTGTAATTAACTGCCATCAGACGGCAGTATCAATTAAATTTTCCAATTAACTTCTGGTTATTGGTTTCCACCAGTCAAAAGCATAGTACAGCATTTACTGCAGTATTTACTTACTTTATACTATCATAGCCAACCTGTTGACAATAGCCAAAACTAATCTGATGATTTATTTGGTTCTATCATCTGGAATCCACTGAATTCTCCTGTGTACTATTGACAATATAGTAACCTGATTTATTCTTCTTATGCATATGTTAAATGTAAGCCGACCAGATATGTGATGCATATAAAAAAAAAATAGGCATTAGCATGCCTTTACACCTGTTAAAATAATTTAGCCAATGTTTGGATTGTGATTAAATTACAGACTTCTGGGAAGAGAGACTACAATATATTTGTCACAAACTATGGAACAAACATTAGGAATTTGCTCTTTGAATTCAAGTACTTTTTTTCATTAAGTGGAAAATTTAATTTTATGTTAATGTAGATACTGGAAATATTTATAGAACTTTTTTTCATTCTTATAGTCAAACTAATTATCAATTTTGTATTTTGTGATTTATGAATATAATTGTTTTTCACATATAGAGTTAAGAATTTACTTTTTTTATGTATCCAACATATGGAAACATAATACACATTTTATTTTTATATTCACTTAAAAAGAATTGAATGTTTGAAGAGTTTCTTTTTTTCTTGAATGTATATTTTGCTTTTGTTGCAAATTAAATTAAAATTTAGAAAATAATTAAATAGTTTGTCTTGTACCAGCTGCTTGTAATTGAATCTTTAAATAACACGTTATTCTTTTAATTAGGAGTTTATGTATTGATCTGTATTTGGGTGTGTTATTGATTGTCGAAAAAAAAATATTTAAAACTAATAAATTCTTAAATAAATTCTTCAAGAAAAAAATCGATGATGGATGTGCTTGAAAGGATCAAATAAAATCGATAACTTCTATTAATTAAATTCTTTGTTTTCAGAAAATGTTAAATTGCTATTTATTTAACACAACAGGTTAAAATAAATAGTAATAAATAATAAAATAAAATAAAGATCAGAATCAGCTGTTAAATCACAGATTAATTGTTTCATTGAAAGAAAATAATTAAAAGAAAATTAAGGTGAACGCATGCATGATGTTAATAAGAGTTCATTAAATTATATAATGTAGCTATAAAAGTTATGATGCCATAAAAATTATGAAAAGACAATGGCAAGAAATGCTAATCTATAATCATTTCTGTTAGATGCCTACAGAGTAATTATTAATTTTCATAAATAAGTACAATGTCACCTTTCAGTAATGGTTACTTGTTTAATATTAATTTACTATGATAATTTTTCAATTGTACAATTTTGCCATTTTGGTTGGTTTTGGTAAAGTGCTCAACATATGCGTCAAAGAAATATGTAGTGGCATTACTGTGTTATTTGTACATTTTTGTACTCCTCTGAAAATCTTCCAAGTATTTTGCCGTTATTGTATACTATATTATGTATTGTATATAGAATATTTTTGTGTTAATTAATTGATCTCTACATTTAGTGTTTATGATAAAAGGAATAGCTGTAAATATGTTACTTTTAACTGATAAGTTAGAATGGTGTAAATTAAGTGTGCAAGGCAATGGCAATATTTACGTTTAAATTTATATTTGTTTCTCATTGTAAAAAAAAAAACAACATTTATAATAAATAATGCATTAGAAATAATGTATGTATTGAAGAAAATAATATTTATTATTTTAGCTCTTTCAATGCTGAATACTATAATCATGATTTTTTTATTGTAAGGTAAGCAATATATTTATTTTGCCTTCATATTATCATTATATAGTTCTAAAATAATTGTGCCCTCAGGATATACTAATATGATATTCAACCTTTAAATAAACAATGAGCATTGCCATTTGCTCAACAAGCTTTGTGATAAATACTTAACCAGAAAAAGCATTTTAAATATCTCTGTCAGGAACCCCTCCCCCTCAAATCTCTGATCATGGTTTCATGCTTTGGCACTTCTCAGAGAGGTCATAGAGTGGCTTCAGACACTAGATCTAAAAATACCAACCCAAAGCCAGCATTTATCTAAAAGTTATCTATTGAATAAAAAATCTGAAATTTTCAGACACTTACATAACTTCAAACCCAGCTATCCTACTCAAATAGCTATGTGGAGCTGAGAGATCTTAGCAATATAACATTGCATAAGACTTGAAGCAAAGATTATAAATAGTCAAATAAAAAATAGAGTCATAGATCACAAGACCCCATTCTCTTAAGCTTGTAAGTTATAAACAATGAGCATTGCCAATTGCTCAACAAGCTTTGCAATAAATGCTTAGCCAGAGAAAGCATTTAAAATATCACTATCAGGAACCCTTCCCCAAACCTCTGACCCTGGTTTCATGCTTTGGCACTCTTCAGAGATGTCATAGGTGGCTTCAGATACTAGATCTAAAAATACCAACCCAAAGCCAGCATTTATCTAAAAGTTATCTATTGAATGAAAAAATTTCAGATTTTCCACTCAATAGATAACTTTTAGATTAATGTTGGCTTTGGGTTGGTATTTTTAGATCTAGTGTCTGCAGCCACCCTATGACCCCTCTGAGGAGTGCCATAGGAGTACCAAGGCACAAAACCATGGTCAGAGGTTTGAAGGGGGGAGTTCCTGACAGAGATTTTTTAACTGCTTTTTCTGGCTAAGCCTTTATCACAAAGCTTGTTGAACAATTGGCAAAGCTCATTGTTTATATCTTACAAGCTTAAGAGAATGTGATCTATGACTCTATTTTTTTACCAGCCTTTATATGCTTTGAAAAGTGAAAATCACCTTAATTCACCTAATAGTAATATTTGCTTAGTAGAAGGAGTTCATCTTTAGTATATCATTAATGAAAGACACTGCTATATAATGATACACGCACATAGCCACACATGCATATATATATATATTAATGTAAAAAATACTAAAACAGAATTTGAATGTAAAATTTAGGAAGATTTATTGTACTAATTATACTTTCAATGCTTTCGGGTCATATTCATGGTTAATCTGCTGAGAACATTAATTTTTGCTGATTTAAATGCTATTTAATTTTTGTTTCATTGCATATTCATTTTATTCATGATTATGAAAAACAGATGAATTAACAGCTTCAGGCTTAATGTACAAAAAAATCTAAGATTAAGCCTGAAGTGATTAATTCATCTGTCCTTCATAATCATGAAAGAGAGCATGGCCATTGTTGTGATCCAAGTGTTGTCACAATTATGTATGAAAAAAAAATGATGGCAAATGTAAAAAGGGATCCAAATGTCAAAATTATGTAAGAAAAAAGAAATGATGGCAAATGTAAAAAGGAAGGGAGGCACATTCAAATCAGCAAAAAAAATGATTTTTTCAGCAGACTAACCATGATTATGACATGAAAGTGTTGAAAATATACTTGTTATAATAAATCTGTCTTCTGTTTGAATATTTTTACATTACTTATATATATATAACAAAATAAATGTTCGTTATATATATATATGTGTGTATGTGTAGGAATAAATTATAACATGTATATATACCATAGATAAGGCTGCAGAAAGGACTTGCTATTAACTGAAAGGAGACCCTTTGATTTCTCTTGGAGGCCTTAAAGGAACCGAGCAGAGCAAATTCCTAATGTTCACTCCATATGTTCTTGTCATTGCAGCTGTTATTACTATGTGATTATTCATATAGTATATGAACATGGATGGGCTGCTCTCCCACACACATTAGCCAGCGTGGTGAGTTTTCTGGCTTTTTACCTCCGAGTTTAAGAATATTTTTCCAATATATACAATCATGACAGACAAAATAAATCATGTCCCTTATTCCCAGGAGTCTGTAAAGGCACCAACCAAGGCAGCAGTATGGTGGCCAAAGGCGGAGGGTGCTAAGAATCCCCTGATTGTGGACTCAGACTGCCATTTGATGATGACTTTTTATTTAGGTACTTATAACTGCAGATCACTTTCAAAGATTGCAAGAGTTAGAAGAAGAACTGTCTTATATTAAATGGGACATTATTGGACTTTGTGAAGTTAGAAGAAAAGGCAAAGAAACAATTGATTTAAAAAGTGGACATATACTCTACTATAAAGGCACAAATATTGGAAATACAAGTGGAGTAGTATTCATTATAAATAAAAAATGGGAGAATAACATTGTGGAGATTGATGGTGTATCAGACAGAGTGGCAAGATTAGTTTTACAACTTAATAGCAGATACCACATGCAGATAATTCAGGTTTATGCTCTAACAAGTTCTCATAGTGATGAAGTTATAGAAGATTTTTATATGGATGTACAAAAGGCTTTTGATCAGAGTTAACAACATTTTAAAATTGTTATGGGAGATGTGATATATACAAGATACACAAGATGTCTTTGTGTTCCCCTTAAATTTTCTGAAATTAAGTGGATAATGGAAGAGGAGAACAATAACTAATCAATCAAATTTCTGGACTTGAAATTGACAAGTCAGAATTATACTGTTGATTATTTAATGATTGTAAAACCTCTTAGTGTTAGGAGTTTTTTCAGCCACCCTCAAAGGTTCCCTTTCAATATAAAATGGCAGGCTTTAAAGATTTTTTTGTTTAAAAATTCAAAACTTTGTAAGTTTGAAGAGAAGAGGAAAGATAATTTAGAGTGTTATAAAAAAGATTTACTTAAAGTTTGTTACTCTAGAGTCATGTTTGACAAACATATAAAAAAAAATTAATAATACACATAAATTTGATAGACTATCTAATTCTAAACCATGGATTGATATGCCTTACAACCCTAAATAAAAATAATATTTAATACATCAATCCATCTTTCATTCCTTAATGAAACCTTTTCAAGTTGTTTCTTTTTACACAATCATATGTGATGCGTTGTGATGCACTGTGATTTCTCCTTATACAGAGTCAGGAATTTCTCAGAAACTATGCCCAGAGAAACCTGTTAGCAACTTTAACTTCTCTTTCCATTCCCTGCCCTAAGTTTTCCCTTATTCTTCTCTATCTTGCTCCATCCCATTTCCACAACATAATCTTTGTCAACTCCATGGCCTTTATATCTAAATCCCCTTTATCTTTTCCCAAACCCAGCATAAAAACCAACAAGCCACTTCCTGTATAATCACTTTGTTTATATTTATTCTTCATTATTTATTCCCTTTCTGCTTTCAGGCATTTACATTTAATTAACAGAAGCCTAATATTTTTTTATGCCTTCCTTACACAACTTGAAGACTAAATCACCCACATTTTTCCATTTATGTGTATATTCCTTTGTTGCTAAAGATCCCATTTGAGTGTTAAACAGTAAACTACTTTCCTTGCTATTATCATAAATTAACTTGCACCCAATATTTTGTTTACTTCTATATATATTTAAACTCTTTTTACTCACCATACTAGTTCTCCATCTCTCCAACTCCCTATTCTTTATTAATATATCTCTTCTTCTCATCCTATTCCTTAACACTATAACCCTCATCAATTCTCCTAACACAATCATCTCACCTTTTGTATAAGTATATTGACATAAATTCTTTATCCAAATCTTCTGCATATCACATTACCTTTCTTACCCATCTTGTTGCCTGCCCTTTATTCATAATCCAATTAAATAATATTTTCGTTATTCTTTTATTACTCATAAACTGCAATTTACTGAACATTTTCAATTTGGTTTTGCATCTCTCATATAAAAACTTGACCATCCCATTTCTCCTTGAACTGCTTCCTTTGCCACCCACACATCTGCATCTAATGCATGTCTTCCTACTTCTCTTTGTACTTTTTCTAAGTAATCTAATACCCTTTACTAACACATAATGTATCATTACCATATGTTAACCCTGCTACTTCCAGTCTCTTCCATACAATTCTAGCTACATCATACTTATTATATGAAAACACTGTTAATTTCTTTATCAATTCCTTTCTTTTCTTTGCTTCATTTATCAATCTTTTCTCCCATTCATCCAAGCAATTTCTCTGATTACTTAAGTCGATTCCCAAATAGTTATATCTTTTCACCACACTTAACTTTATATCCCCCAATAAAAAATGTCTGTCTTCTTTTCCCTAGTATTAATCATCATTACTTTTGATTTTTCTTCACTAAATTTAATCCCAATCTTTGACTAATTATCCTACAGCACCTCCCCCCAATGAACATTACTTGCAATAAATATAATTATTAAAATACATTAAATATAAATACTAAAATACATATATGTACATAAAAATGATTAAATTTATTACAGCCCCCCCCCCCTTGTAATATATATATATTTATAAATAATCTAAAATAATAATAATAATAATAATAATAATAATAATAATCATCATCATCATCATCATCATCATCATCATCCCTTCTATTTTTAAAATTATAATAATTTTTAAAATTATGATAATTTTTAAAAAATAAAATCTTTAATATATAAATGGAGGAATATAAAATATTTTAAATTTTCAATTGAATAAAAAAAATGTAATTCATTGGAGAAAGAGTTAGTTTCAAATGAATATAAGTAAAATCAGTTAAAATTTGTAGAATAAATTAATTGAATTCAATCTGAATTCAAATAGTTTTCATTAATAATGTTTTCAATGTAAGCCTTCAATGGAGATTAGAATGATGTGAGTATACAATATTTTCAAGAATTTATTATAATTCATGAAGAAAGTTATGGTAACCTTTAATAAAAAAACTAACACACATTATGAAAATTAATTTTCACATTAATTATGAACATTATCATTTGAAATAAATTAATAAATACCTATTGAAATATTAAACTTATATCATTATATATATACAGGGTTGGCTCAAAACTGCAACAAACACCTCTTGAAGCAATAAAATTTTGAGAGTAATATTTCAATTTTGAATATGGTTTTCCATCATTGATTACGTCTGATTTTTATTTTTTATGATAATATAGATGTCAATACTTAAAACATAGTTTATTTTTAAACCATAATAGTATATTATCTTTTCAAAACAATCATATTTAGCTAATTAAATACAGTGCAATGCATTTTTGGCTGTCAAAAACGAACTTATAAATTATGAGTATTTGTTATTAGTCATATATCAATTTACAAATTCCCAGATAGTTATTTACTAGATTATATGTCAACTTCTTTTAGGACATAAACAATTATAATAATATTGATGAAGTTTCATTTTTATAATGAATTGCAACCTCAGTATACAGTAACAGGAGAGAGAAGTTTCTCAAAATTGAAAATAATAAAAAATTATTTGAGAAGCATAATTTCTCAAAATTGGTTATCAGAACTAGCTACAACTTCAATAGAGAGTCAAATAGCTAAAACTCTCAATTTTGCACAATTATTGGGAGATTTTGCACTAAGAAAGCTAGATGTTTTTAAAATTTTATTTTACTTTTTTATTTTTTAATACACTTTATTCTTAAATAATATATAGTGCACTTTTTTTCTAAATAAAAAATTTTGGAATCCACTTTATTTTCTTTTTATCTCCAATAGAGAACGTTTATTTATTTTGATAAAAAATTTCAAATTTTTATAACCAAAATATGGGGTGGCAACAAAAAGTTTGCATGGAGTAGCAAACAAGCTCAGACCAGCTCTGATTATATATCTTTAACGATGATTTAATTCTAATTTGTTTATTTGTCACAAATATTAGCCTATTTCGTTGTCAAGCTTTGGTGGCCTAGCGGTTAGCATAGCTGCCTTCCAAGCAGCTGGCCCGGGTTCGCTTCCCGGTCAACGCTTTGACACACATACACAAATATTTGCCTATTTTGTTTATTATTTATATATTTATTTTAATTTATATATTTAAATTATGATGTATCAAAATGTGTTTCAATATTAATGTGAAGTTTATAAATTTATTTATAATACATTAAAATAAAAATATAATAATAGTTTTTTGATTTTTGTATTAAATGCACTTCATTTTAAATACTATAATATCTATTTACAGTAGTTTCAATATTTTATAAAAAAGTTTTATTATTTGTACTCATTAGTTAAATATTAAATAAACACGATCTAAATTTTAATTAATTGTAATATAATGAATGAATTTAAATTATAATTTATGCTACATATATATTTTAAAAAAAATACCGATAAAGTTTTAATGAAATATAATGTTCAGAATGATTATGACATTATTTTAACTTTATAGAAATAATAATTATCTATAAATGTATTTTATTGACTGATAAAAGTAATGAAATTTAATTTATTTTTTGAAACTAGTAAAAATACATGAAAATATTTATTTAATTTACTACTAAAATAGTTAATTATTTTAATATGATAAAATTATTATTATTATTTTTTAAAAAAAAACAAAAAAACAAATAATTTATTAGACAAGAAAAAAAAATTGTTACAACTATTAAATTAAATTTACATGACTTTGAACTACACTGTCTTTTGCTTCAAAGAAGCCACTCTGATTCTAGTCCCAAACAAGTTGTTTCCTTATAATTTCGAGGTATGCTTTGAAGAATTGTTTATAAAAACAAAACCTTATTCCACGTGTCCTAAAATAAATTTGAAGGTGTAAGCATTTTGTCTCTGTCTTTAATTTTTTTTATTACTCCAATGTAGGCATTCTGGGCACTGAGGGTGTTTTGTTCAAAGAAAAATTGGCATCTGATAATCCAGACCGCATAGGTAAGGAAGATGGCCAATCTGATTATGGAAATATCACTACTGTTGATGGCTGTCTTACTAGATAATAGCATTCTAATATCAACTGTTATTTTAGTTGATATCAATGCTTTAATGTTATTAAAGTAGGGACACATGTAAAGGAGATGTTGAATAGTTTCATCAGTCGTTTTACAAAGTTGATATTGAGGATCAATTTTATTAAAACCTCTTTTCCACACTAAAAAGTGGTTAGAGGGTAATGCTAGTAGGTTCAGCTTTATGATAAAGTTGATAAATTTTGATTCAATGTACCAACCTTTGAGTTTTTTGATTAATAGTTTGTTATTTAGACCAATTTCACTGTGAAGTAAAGCATTTACAGTGCTTTTTAATGTATATTTTTTATATTGAATAGTCATAAGATATTGATTATGATAAAATATAATTATTGTAAATGATATAGTCAATTGTCAGTTATTATTATAATTCTATACACATACATATAATTTTAATACAAATATATTGTCTATACTGAGCTTAATGTAATTTGTAATGGATTTGAACTCAGACTTTCAAACTCCCTACAGCTGTCCACTCTATTTTATAGAACTGATACACATGACCACATACATATGAAAAAAATAAATGATCTCTAATATATGTATTTCATGCTGGACCAATCAGTTCTCAATTTATATTAAGCTAGTAAATCTTCATACTTTCATAGACAGACTTTAGTTCTCTCCACCCTGCAACTTATTAGCCATCCATATCATTAAAAATCTGATGATGGAATGCTCAAAACCCTTGCTGATGCCAATATTATTGTCATATCCATGTTGATTTTAAGTCACTCTGACTCCTCATGTATAGGAACTTAATATGTCCATTTTAAATGCATAGAAGAGGGATGGGCAGAATACAGTCTGAATAAGTAATATGTAATACAAGTATATTGTCTTTACTGAATTTAATGTAATTTGTTATATATATATAGCTTGCAAATAAGCTCTTAACATTTGTAATACAAGCTTGTTAAATTAGGTCATGTGACATGAATTGATTTCTTTGTAATTAATGTAATTTGATTTGAACTCACACTTTCAAGCTCCCTAGAGATGTCCATTCCATCTTATACAACTGATACACATGACCACATGTATGAAGTGGACAACTATAGGGGACTTGAAAATCTGAGTTCAAATTCCTTATAAATTATATTACATTTAGTATAACGTAATTCAAACCTAAATCGAAAACTTTGCGTGTGAAAATATATTTGTAAAAATAATATAGGCACTATTGCACCTGACTGCAAAGTTACTTTTTACTTAAAAAACAAAATAAAATTATATTACTCTACAACACAAATATGCATACATCAAAGCTCGGTCAGATCCATCATGTTATTTCATTTTTGCACTTCATCAGAAACTAACAGGACACCAGTGTGAACCACAAGATGTCAACCTGGTCTGCAAAGAAAGGCATGACAAGAAAAGTTAAGGAGGCCTGCTTCATTGTGATGGATTGCAACACCATCAACTGCAAGGACACATGCTTCACGATCTCAAAAAAATGGAGTAATTAACCTTAGAACTTTGCATAATTTTCATATAATTACTTCACTCAGAGCTATGAAGATGAGAGCACATCTTTTGAAAGTGCTTGCAGAGAAATATAATTTTATTTTGTTTTTAAGTAAAAAGTAGCTTTGTGGTCAGATGCAATGGCACCTATATTATTTTACAAATACATTTAGTATAAATAATATACCTGTATTAAATATTACAGATTCATCCTGAATTCTGCCCAGCCCTCTTTTGTGTATTTAAAATGGAAATATTAAAGTCCTATGCATTAGGAGTCAGATGATTTAAGAGCAACATGGATATGACAATAATATTGATACCAGCAAGGGCTTTGAGCATTCCATCATTAGATTTTCAAAGATATAGATGACTGAAAAGTTGGAGAGTGGAGAAAATGAAGTGTATCTATTAAAGTTTTAAGATTTGCTATCTTAATATAAACTGAACACTGATTATATAAATGTATGAGAGATGTTAATCTGAATCAAATGATGAGTGCTAGATTAGCATGAAAAACAAATATTGGAGATCATTTATTTTTTTTACATATATGTGGTCATATAAGATAGAGTGGACAGCTGTAGGGAGCTTGAAACTCTGAGTTCAAATCCCTTATTTTATATATATATATATATCAAAAGTATAAAGCTAAACTATTTTATATATATATATATATCAAAAGTATATAGCTAAACTAATTAATAATATTACTATAAATACCCCAAATTAAAAATTTAAACAAGACTAGCCAAACAAAAAAAATTCTGTAATGCAACCAATGGCTTCTCTGCCAAAGCAGACTTCTAAAATACAAAGGATTAAAAAATAAATCAACAAATATATATTAACTATATCTCCCACAATTCCCAATTACATTCTATATACATTAAATATTAAAATAATTCTTAAATAAGTTCATTATTTCAGAACCATAAATTTTTAATAATAAAGATTCTTTAATTCTTTTTATTTCATTTCCTTCAAATAAGACAACCTTAGCTTCATCAAATTTAATAATACGTCTATATCTCTTTCATGGAATGGTTTGCTATTGGTTAACAACAGTAGATATGAATAATCTTTAACAACAACAGATTATGTTCTAAAATGGCTCAATTCTAAATCAGAATTCTTCAAAAATATTGATGTAGCAATATTTTTAAATTTGGTATTTTTGTGAAATTCTTTTTTTAAAAAGAAATGATACATTTATATTTATAAAATTGATTTATATTAATAGGCCATACATAGTAATATTTCACTTGAATATTATGCTATTAAGAAGAAGGTCTTAAAAAAATGATGGAAAACCAGAAAAAAATAATTTACATTATTATACAATATTCCAATAGCAGATAACACATAATCATCTTCACATAAATGCATAATAATATTTTAAATATACACTCACATTCTATTAATATTATATATTCCAATGAGTACAGAAGGATAGTGTTTCAAATTTATTGATATAAGGGCTCCTATAGAGTATCTAAAAGCATTCATGGCCCCCAAAAGAAAAATGTTTTAAAGCTGTAGTTTATTTATATAATTTTCTTAAAACAGGCAAAACTCTCTATACATATTCTGTGATGTTTATTGGCATAATTTTCTTACTTATATTTTCATTATAATACAAAATACTTAATTACAAATATAAAACTCATTAATAATGATTAGAGCAAAAATTGAATAACACAACAAAAGACACATGCTACACAAAAAATCAATATTAGATGAATTATTTGATATAGCAATATTTACCCCCCCCCCCAATATTGTAATTGATAAACAAAGCTATATTTATTTTTAGTTAGTAATAGTGGTGAAAATGCAGTTTTACAAAAATATGTCAATAATATTACAGCATTAAACTGTTGCACATGCGCTTTGGATTTTAAATATAAAATGAATGAATACTAACACTTGAATCACATGATAAAGTCTTTGGAAAAGATAGAATAGCCATCTATCTTTTCGAACCCAAACGCTTTTGTATGGGCGGATCTTAAGTGTTTGAAAGTGAAAGCGTGAAGTTATTAAATAATCACTTTAAATTACTTTTACATGCTTGAATGAATGACGCTGGTGAAACTTATTAGAATTTACAATACATCAATCTTATTTGAAATTAAATGTATGTAAATAAGTCAATTATTTTATATAGCGTGATGTTTTTTATAAACAATAATATTTAAACTGCATTAAACTGTTGCACATGCACTTTGGATTTAAATATAAAATGAATGAATACTAACACTTCAATCACATGATAAAGTCGATGCAAACAGAACCAGAATATTTAAGGCTGCATTTATTAATGAAGGACATATTTTGTCACTGGATCCAAAATTCCGACAAAATTCCAATTCAAAATTTGAATCTGTTCTCAAGAATTAATTTTTCTTGAGATAGAAGATTGCTAGTTGTGGGGATGGAGCAGACGGTGTTTTCTATTCATATGCTTTATTTTCATTTAAGCTAGGAAAATATTTGTAAAAAAAAAGAAGTCAAATTTGCGATGTAGCTAATTATTATTATTTTATTTTCTGCCGATAATAACATGTTATTTTCTTTTAAAAATTAATATAGATAAACCACCATTTCTGTATTAATATTTTTAAATCTTTTTAACAATGCTAAATGTTTATTTTGAAATTTCTCCAACTTTTTTCCAGGGTTCCTTACAAAAAAGATTCAATGCATCTACTTTTTTGAAAAATCTATCAGATAAAAAAACAACCGTATTCAATTTTAATTAGAAAAATGAGATGCTAATATGATAATTTTACTAAGAAGAAAAATTTGTAATTCATCTTTTAGTTCAAAACGTTTTTAAAGATATTACCATGGGGTAGCCATTTTACTTCTGTGTGATATAAAAAAGATCCATAAATGAAAACCATCTCTCTTGACATAAAATTTGAATAAGTTTTGTATTACTGGATTTATTTTTTATGTAATTAATTATTGTGAAATTTTTGAGAATACTTTACTAAATGATGCCTTCATTGTATCAAAATATTATATTTTCTTTGGGGATAAGACTAGGAACATGTCTTTCATTCAGACAAAGCTTTTTAAACTATTCTATAAATTGTGAAACTTTGTCTGTCATGGTGATATCTTTGTTAGAGCAAACCCCAATGCATTTTTGCTATTTAAGCTTATTTTCTATTAAAAAAAGAAGTTATTTTCACACATTTTATCCTTTAGTTGTGGAGAAGAGAACTATACAAAATAGTGGATCTTCATGAATTTAAAAATTATACAGATACTTGACAAAACCATTAATTTAACATAATGCTGTCAGTTGACTCATCACAGTTGTATGGCAAATATAGTTTTTTGCTCTAATCATGATAACATAAATGTGATACTGTTGATGATGATGCTTATTTTTCTTTCAATTGTTACATTATACACAAGTTTCACAAATTTTATTGCTATTGATAAGAAGATATCTTTGCCAATTGTATTTTTTTTTTTTTTTAAGAATTACTGAAGCGATTTTTTTTTAAAAAAAAGCTTTAACTAATTTGTTATTTAATATGCTTTGAAAATAATTTAATGTGCCGTTTTAATTCTTCCATCTTTCTTTCAAAAAATTCAATTGTCTTACCTTTAAATTTACTATGCATGGTATCTAAATGTTGCTTAAGTTTTTAAGATCCCATATAATCATTTGGCAACTTTTCCCAGAAGATTACACATATGTCCTTGTTTGGTTCATTATATGAAGGCCTAAATCCATATTTTAAGTAGCAAACATCATATTTATAAATTTTTATGACATTTTCTGCCTCTTATCACCTGGTGTGGAAAATGATGTGCCCAGTTCTGCCTAACTCAGATTTTTTCATATCTTCACTGCATTCATTGACTAAGATCTACAAAGACATGTATTTTTATTAGATACTTATCCACCTCAAGGTTAAATTTTTAATGAAAAATTATCAAACACAGCAGTATCCACAATACTCATTACAAAGAGAAAACTGTGCAAATAACAATATTCCTTGGTGTTTTTAGTGTTGAGGTATATGAATTATAAAATAAACAGTGATTACTAAGTCTTGTTAAATGTGTAAATTTGCATATAAAATAAATCTAATGATCTATTTCTAATTTCAAATTTTTAAATTTACTTTTGAGATTTCTTTTAATAAGTTTAATGTGACACAGTTTCAGATGTTCTGAAGTACAATATAACCAAAGAAATAATATTGTGTTGTTTTTACAATCATATTGTTTATTCAAACATCACATGATCACCATTCTATAGGCTTTTTTCAGAGGCAAAACTCTCCATACCATAGCACCACTCAGTGCAAACTAGAGTAATCAATGGATGCACAAATCTTCCTGCATCTATTGATTATTTTGTTTTGCACTGAGTGGCACTACTGTATGGACAGTTTTGCATATGGTTTATTACTCAGGCGATTATATGATTTGCTTTTTTCAGTTACAAACTGATGCAGAAAATTTTAGCTCAAACTTCACCATTGCAATGTTATGCTAAATTTCTCAGAATGATTTTTTTTAAATCTAAAAAACAATTTTATGATGTTAATTAAAATATGACTATCAAAGCAAATCAGTCTGATTTGTGATTTAATTCAATTTCTAAAGCAAATATGTGAGAGATCATTCAGTGTAAAACTACAAATGAATAAAAATTTCAAATATTTAATAAATAAATTTAATAATTTTGAACAATATAAAGTGTTTTAATATTAGTTGCTTAGAATAAAAAAATATGTCCCTAAAAAGGCAGAATATAGCATATACTCTTCTACATGCCATGATAGTCTATCAATAAATGTATATTTATTTTTGGATTATTCATATTCAAAATTTCCTGGTTAAAACACAAATTGAGTAAATTGATTGCTAATTGCACCATGTGAGATATATTAAATATCAGTGTTCAACATAGTTAAAAGTAAAATAGGCAAAACTCTCCATACAGTAGTGCCACCCAGTGAAAGCCAGAGTAATCAATGGATGCCAGAAGGCTTGCACTGAGTGGGTACTACTATATGGAAAGTTTTGCCTGTTTTAATAACAGTTATAAGCAAGCATAAGAAATGGTGATCATGTGATAGTTAAAAGGAATAAAGATTTATGCAATAAAGTTGAAATTTAAATTACTAGGCAAAAAGTTGTGATGAATTACTAAAATTCAGAAGAAATATTTATTATGGTAAATTAGGCATTGAAATATTTATTGTGGTAAATTAGCTTATTAACCTGACATTCGCTAACCTGAAATTTGAATGAAGCCCAATAACTTTTGGCAACTTTTTCAGGTTACAAGCTACCATAATATTTTTATGTAACTGGATGTAACTAACCAGCTAATAATTCAATGCTAGATGGTAAACAATATTGTCTGGTGGGTAAAATTTTGGATTATTCTGGATTGGTTAGATGAGTATGATTCATTAACAGTAAAAACAAAATATATGATGAGATAAATTTTCTTTGTTTTTCTAGATGTGTAGAACAACGAACTATTATTTGAAATGTCAGAAAGAGTAATTGAGCTTCATTATTTATATAAAAGCTTGCAAATCTACAGTTTATTTTATTGTTAAGACTGCAAACACTGCTTAAATATCTTTTATTATCACAACGACTGTATTGTCATCTTTATGTATTTTAGATATGTAATCAAATATTTAACACACTTTTTTTGAAAGTTATAAAATTCATAAATTCTAAAAGAAAAGATAACCAATTAAAAGAAATATCTAATTTGATTCAAATATGAAAAGTCTATAACCATCAATTGTTATTGGAATTAAAATATAAATTTTATTTATACTTTAAAAATATATTTGATCTTTCTGCCGCTTGGAAATAAAATCTTAAATATTTTCATTATCTAACTTTAGCATGCATATATATGTAAGTTAGATGTGGAGGAATTTTCTTGTTATTATAAATCACAGCTACGCAGACATGGAATAAACATTATCCTGAAATGTGACACTTCTAAAGCATTACCACCACAATCATCCAAAATCCCGATTAAAAAAATAGAGACGAAAAAAAAAGTAGATCAAACTTGTTAGAATATGGTTTCAATTAAACAAGTGGGTGTAACTTGTCATTGAATTTATTTTTAAAAAAATTAGAAATATTTTGTTTAAAAGAAAATTAATTGATTACACTCCGTGGCAAGAATATTGCTTTCAAAAATGCAATTTTACTTGAAATTTATAGGTTGTATTTTTTATATTTCAAAAATAGTGTAAATCAAAATTTAAAGAATGAATATTTAGCCAAAACTTTTGTTGTTGATTTAAAGACAGTAAAGCTAAAAATAAATAATATTTTATTTATTTAATATATTAATTTCTTCCAGCTTTTTTAATACGGATGTACGCTATATATGCAGACATATGTTTTAAAATTTTAAGTTAGGTCCAAAATGCATTTATCGTTCGATAATTATTTTTTGTCTGCATACTCATTAAATTAAAATATATTCTACCCAGATCAGTAGTACACTAACTATCACAATGACCCTACACCTTATGAAAGCTATCTTGAAATCCAGTAGTGAATCTAGTAGTGCAAATATGTAATAACTTATACATACATTACATATGTAAAAGGTTTTGATATACCCATGGCCTGGAGTTTGAATTGTGTTGAATGAACGTTAGAAAATTTTTTAGGTTTTAAGCAGGCATATAATTTTATTTTAAGTTAATTTCGATTGGTCAGATCAAATCATATTTTTAGATGTATCATGTTTTATTTTTATTTGATAACTAACTATTGTACTGGAAAAGTATATGTAATCTACTAATTTTAGATTTTAAAGCACATTAGTCATATGAAATCTGTTGCATTTCCAAATATCTCCAGGTGTAAAATTTTAAACAATCGGTTCTTCTTATACTAGCATTTTATGTATGATCTTATTCTCATCAGCTGATCTAGAGGCTGGGAACACTTAAATTTCCCACACGAAAAATTACTTGACTTTATCATGATGGTGAATTGCTTGACTTTTTGCTATCAGTAATACATAAGTTATTTACAATACTGAATAAATATCACATACTATGTGATAATTATAACACCCAAAAAAAAGTAAATATTATATTGTAATATATATATAACAATAAATAACTACTGTACTGTAGAAATAAAGAATTCAATTATTTCAAGTCTCTAACTCAAGTATTTTAAGTTTTTAAGATAGAAAATGCATATACTCTTATACCTGGAGTAATTGCATTATGAGAGACATAATCTGCTATTTTTATATATTTTTTGAAATTTGCATACTGGAATATAATTTGTGATGCAACAGATTTCAGATGACCAATGCATGTTAAAATTTAAAAGTGTATTGGTTATATAAGACAGCTGCTCTTATCTTTATAAAAGTCACTATCTTGTGTCGAGGTTTTAGAGGTCCCTCTATTGGCAAATAAAGATATTGTTTGACTATTATAAACATTCAAAGCACATATTATATAGGTTAAAGCCTATCTCTAAAGTATTTACATATACTTCCTTTGTACTTAACAAATAATTACAACTTTATTCTTTATAGTAAAAAAAGAATCTCCTCATACTTTTATTATTATTAGAAACGTCTTGAAGTAGTTGTTAATAACACATATATGAAATATGTAGTAACTTAATAATTGGAATGACAAACTTCCTAATATTCTTTATATTAATGCAATACCTTCTAATATCAAAGTAATCTACATTTCAGTTCAAAAATGAATCAACTTTTGCTGTCCATGATTTTATATGAATAGTAGAACAAACAATGTCAAATCAATAGAGATAACTGCACAACCTTATTCAAAGTAGCTTATAATTTAAATTTACAAGACAGGATTAATTTCTTCTCATTTTAATTTTTTTGCAAAAGAGTAATTAAAATGATACTAAAAGTTATTATATCGGTTTTCAAAATATTCAGTTTTAGTTATAATTTTATTCTATAGATGTCACTTTTTCTGAGTTGAATAGTTCAAGCCTAAAATGAAGTTTAAATTTTTTCAAGGGAGCATGAAGTCCTTGTCACATGTGAGCAGCATTTTCCTAATCTATAGTTGTGTTTGCATTGAGATCATTTTTGTAATAGTATTTTGGCATAATAAGTTATTTGTAAATTTATGTAATATCAAATCAAAACCACCTTCGGAAACATGCTTTCTTATTATTTTTGTTACTTTTTTAGTAACTGAAAATTGATTTTTAATAATTTTTATTTAATTAATAATACGGCTTCCCCCCCCCCCCAGACAAAATAGAAGTTTCTTCTATTGTTTATTTATTTTTAATACTTTTTTTTGCCAAAGTTGATAATTGAGATTTCAGATTTTTATTTTTTGAATTTATACTTTCAATAGGAATTTTAAAAAACTAGAATCATAATAAAGGTTACAAAATAAAACAAAAAATGTTTAATCCTAATAAGGCAAATGAATGGCTAAATTATACAGCACTAATAATTTATAATAATTGGAATGATAAACTTCCAAATGCTATCTATATTATCAAAGCAGTACATATTTCTTATGAAAATGAATTTGTTTTTATATCAAAGTAATTCATTGCATTAGTATAGCTGATACTTCAAATTTTATTTTTCCAAGTAAACATATTTTTAGTGATGTATAATTTGACTTTATATATTTGACACTTAATTGGTTGTTAGCAAGATTATTAAAATGAATAGAAATTAACCTTGCCATAAAAATTTGTCAAATATGATTCAATTGAGCCTGTGTGAACATCTTTGCTGATATAATATATACCCTAGTTAATATCAGTAATATTCTATTCATATAAGATGGATGACTCATCATTTACATCTGTACTATGAATGACTTTTATACTAAAGGTCATTGAATTAATAATAATTTAGTATTCATGTGACTATAATACTATAGAATAGCTAATTAGTTATTTGCTAAAGTTAATATACTATACAAATTCTACTATCTCTAATTAGTATTAAGTCATAAAACTTGCTTGTATAAGAATACCAGTAATTTTAAGTTTTTATTATCTTGGAAAAATCATAATAATTTCAACAAATATTACAACTAGAATAAGTTTGAAATGATGGAATTGTATATCTTTTGAATTATTCCATCAAATGTTTTAATAATAAATCAGTATAGATAGAAAAAGATAATTAGAAGAAGTGTATTTTACTGAAAAAAATGTTGAGATCTTGAAATAAGTCTTAAGTATTATAACGCTAGTGAAATATATGTTATAAAACTCACATATGTCTGTGCTACATATTTCATAATTTAAAAACATGTAATCAAATTTATAAAGAAGAAAAGAATAGTTAAAGAAATCAATATTTCAGAAGTAGTTTTAAAACACAGTTTTGTAAAAGGTAAAAGATTGTGTTTATTAAAAGTGGGTGTGAAAAAGAATTAGAAAAAAAAAGAGATTTTAAAACTTACTCTCCTTTTTATAAATTAAAGATAAGTTAAAAGAATAAAGGTCTAAAAATAAATCTTATTAAAAATCTAAAATAAAAAAAAATATTAATTAATTAGTGAAAGTAAACTTTTGAATGCCAGTAAAAATTCCTGGCTGATAATGATAGTTAAATTGTAATAATAAAAACTATGTAAGCTATCTCTTTGGGATAAAGGCAAAGAGATAGTAATTTAATTTAGAAAATAAGATTAGATTAAAGGAAAATGTAAAAATCAAATAAAAATGTAAATTTAATTTTAAAAAAATAGATTTAAAGCTAAGAAAAAACAATAGGAGAGGAAAAAATATAAAAGCTCACAATTGTCTCTTGTTAATTATTCTGCTCTTGAATCTTTAAATCACTCCAATCTTCATTTTGTGATTGATGCATTATGTTATTCATTGCCTCAAAGATTCAGAAAATCTAAGAACAGAATAAAACCAATCATTACTGCTGCAGAAAATCTTATTGCAGAAGCTGCAGAACTAGCAACATGTGTTGCTAAACCACCTTAAAAGTGTTTAACTGGGCTTCAGGTGCCAAAGTCTTCCACAAAATCAACTGTATCTGCCTGAACTTTCATTGGAAATTAATGCCAAAATATTGAGATAGATACTGCTGCAAACTTTCTTCTCCCATTGTTAAGCTGAAGAATGAAAGACAAGCCCTAAAATCATCAATGGAGACAAAAAGCCAACCAGTTGGAAATTGACAATCATGAAAGCCTAGGTAAATATATTTTAATCACTGACTATAGACACTTTATATTTTCTCAATAAAATTAACTTTAGCAAAGGATTATGATAAAATTTAACCTGATTAATCATTTATATTTTTATATGTAAATTTCCATATTGTGTTATATTACACTGTGTGTGCTTGAATAAATATTAATGTTTTTTTAATTATTATTGGATCTATTCTCTCTCTCTTGTCACTGTGTCACCATTAATTTAAAGTTATAAATAATTGTATATGTTAAGTTAAATGTATTGGATCCACTTGATTAAGAGTAGGAGCTAGATTGGAATATTTCAAGCACTGAATTGTATTCCTGTCATCAGAGCATGCCAGCTACATAATATATGGTCAGCTGGTGCTGGATTTGAATCTCAAAACAAATAAAATGCTTTGAATGGCAGGTTTTTGTTGGCACAGTTGAAGTGGACTATGGTCAGGAAATGTGTTTGTATTTTGTTTTGTATAGTTTGATCTGGCCATGGGTTTCATTAATGGTTATGCTATCAACAATATTCTCCCCACTTCTTGAAGGCTGGTCCATTCCTGTAGCATTAAAGATATAAAATAATAATTACCAAGAAGTTATATATTAAGTATGATAATAAGCTTAATTAAAGTCAAGCGATGTTAAAGTAAATGTTAAAACTTATTAAAGTTTAGATTCCAAAAGATTATAAAGTTATTTTAAAAGTATTTAAACCTAATACTAATATGATAAGTTCAGGGAATCTGGTTAAGTATTTTTTTTTGGTCAAGCAATTAGAAATGTCTGCTACTTTAAGCATATGTTGAGGCATCCTTTGCTTTTGTATTTTTATTAAGTAGACCCAGATGACAAATGTGATAATAATTAGAATATTTTACCTTCTCTGAGTGTAATATAGTTTCTTGAAAATATGGTTTCTTTTCCATATCTCATATCATGATGTAATTTAAAGAAATTCAAAATAGCTTCTGAATGATTTTTTAAAAATAATTATTGCAAATAAATTTTGGTCAATAACTTCAATTATGATGATTCTTGGAAATTCTAACATTGGTAATTAAATAAAATATGATATGCAGAAGATGTTTTTAATGATATTTGGCCAGTTGACTGTAAAATTTTTGAAATATCTGAATCACATTACATCCAGGGAATTAATGCATTATGGCAGGAAGTGAGATAAGTTATCACATTATATGCAGTCTTAACTTTTTATTTGTGTATGTGTGTGTCATATCTGTGCAATGAAATACTAAACATAATGTCATATTTAATTAGTTGACTGCCAACTGTTGTTTTAAATCACATTTTATTTAAGATTCAACATTTTGTTGAATCATTATATGTATATAAGACCTTTTTGTTATAATGTAAGAGTCTCGTCTAACAAGTTCATGATTTAGAATACAAATACAGGCAGAATTTATGTTCAATTCATTCAATTATTGTGTGGCATTGTCACAGGATAATCTAAAATTAAAATATCAAAGACTAATCATTTGGCAGTTATATTCTGGTAAAGCTTCTTCTGTAAAGTCCTTCTCAAAAGAAAAAATGAAAAAAGTGAAGATGAATCTTTTTTTTTTCACAGAGGCAAAACTCTCCATGTAGTAGAGCCCTTCAGTGCAAACCAGAGTAATCAATGGATGCATCCATTGATTACTCTGGTTTGCACTGAGTAGCACTACTGTATGGAGAGTTTTGCCTCTGTGAAAAACAGATCGTGTAAGCCTATAATAGAATGGTGATTGTGTGATGTTGATGAATCTTTTATCCTTCAGTGGCTTCTTAAAAACTACTTTACTTCTCTGTGTGTATTAAAATAATATTCAAAACAAAAACATATGAATATAATTTCAGATTTACTGTATGTGCATAATTCTTCAATTGTATAATATATCTATGTGTGGTGCAAGTGAAAAGATAGATATACTGATGCTAAAAAATAAAAACGAAGTACACTGAAGGTTTTCTTATTTGAAATATGGTTAAGTTAATCAAATAATATGACATTTACGTAAAAAATAAGATTTACATTACTTAAATTCGAACAATAATCGTAATTTAGTTATTTTCATTGTGTATAGTAAGAAAAGCGCATTTATTCTTTTAACATATTAAGCTTAATTCTTCTAAAATATTTTAAAAAAAAAAACATGAAAATGAATATACTTGCACAATTTAGTTGTTTTTAAGTGTTGAAAATAAATACTAAGTTTTAAAAACTATTGTTAATATTTTATTTAGATAAATAATAATAATAATAATAATAATAATAATAATAATAATAATAATAATAATAATAATAATAATAATAATAATAATAATAATAATAATAATAATAATAATAATAATAATAATAATAATAATAATAATAATAATAATAATAATAATAATAATAATAATAATAATAATAATAATAATAATAATAATAATAATAATAATAATAATAATAATAAATGTTAGGACTTGATACTTTTTAAAAAAATATATGTTTAATTCTCAAATACGTGGAGGTAAAATATTTTAGAGTATATTGTTTCCTTGTTAAATAAAAATAAATTGTATATATCATGGTTGAAAATGAAGAAAGAATACTTTTTTGTTTGCTTTTGTACACTGTTGAGAATTTAGTCTTTGTAAAGTATAGTTGGGTCAGGTTATATTTTAGATGACTTGTTTATATTTCCAGATACTTTAGACATTATTTGTATTACTTGATTATTCTTTCTTTGTCTGAACTGTAAATGTTTTACAAAAAATATGTACACTGTGTTGTTTATTTATTATTTAAAAAATAATATATGTAAAAGTAACTATATAAAAGCAAAAATCTTTATATATTGTATGTAAATGTGCTTTAGATTTATTTAAAAATTCTATTATGCGAAAGACAAAATGTTTTAATTAATTTCAATTTCACAAGGATTTAAATATCATTTGTATGATACTTTCATTACTTTGTCATAACTCTTCATTCCTAGGCATTCAGTACTCCTATTATTAAGCTGTTGTACCTTTAACAATGTGTTATTTTTTGTGATACTTCTGTGAGAATTAGAATAATCTGAGATTTCTTTATACAAATGGTACATATCACCTTTCATAATTATAACATTATATTTCAAAATATAACAGCTTATGATTTTATTGTTATCATATAGCAAATATCAGGGTTAGTTTCTTAAAGAAAATTTTGAAACCGATTTTCAGAAGTTTTTATGGATAATTAATTTCTTGTTCAACCTAAATAATGTTTGTGCATCTGATAATAAATTTTATATAAACAAGGTATGCAAAAAATACTTGAAAAGAAAGAAGTCAATTAAAATTTCATATTCAAGTGTAATTCATTCAGTATGATACCTAGTTGTTTTATACTGATAAACTCAAGTCAAGCTGTTTTCTAAATTGATTCTCCGATTGTATTCTTAAATATCATAATTGCTTTTTCATTTACTGCAAAGTTTCTGCTGCCTCATTTCTAATATTAGTTCAACTCCTTCTATAATTGGAAGTATATAAACAGTAATTAGATTGTCAAACTTTTTCCTCCTTAATGCAGCTATCTATGTTACAGCATAGGTAATATGTTCAATCCTCATTCTCTGTGAATGATGACCATTGAATCTCTTTTAGAATGAATTCATGGTAAAGCTGCTTGACTTCCTAATACTTTAATATTAGTATAATTGTCAATGAATGTGAAGTAATGTGAAACTGCAATTTAAGAATATTATTCACACTGATTACATCAGAAAATCTTAAAATTGTTGAATGACAGGTGTGTTTCTCAAATACCAGAGTTTATACAGAATTTTTTATTGCCAGAAAATTAGATCTCATGGTGATGTAAAAAATCTATAAAATTGTGAAAAGTTTTCTCTTTACTTTATTATAATTTTAATAGATATGAAAGATCTCTTTGAAAATAAAGCAAGCAATATGACTGAATAAATAAATAAAAATTAAATTTTTTTTCTTTACTTTGTTGTAGTGGAAATGAAAGATCTCTTTGAAAATGAAATAATTTGTCTTAATATATTAAAGAAATCTATTTTCTAAATAACATTACAAAATCAGTCTAGACAATACAGATTAATATTTATTACGATATTCATTCACATTACAAATGTAAACTAAGTAGCTTATTGTTACTAAAGTTCCTTCTTTGAAGAAAGTGTTGTTTTATCAGAAAATGACAAAGAAAGTAAGAATTATAATTGCTGTGGGTCTATTAAATTACTAATATTTTTTCCAGTAAACTGTCAGGTATATGTGATTTTTTGTAACAACAACTGAGAAAGCAGCTTTTAATTTGTAAAAAAAAAAAAATTAAATAGAATGTATTAATATGAAAAATAAATGGTCCCTTGTTTTTCTCAAAAAATAAGTGCCCTCTTTTTGTTCTCAAGAAATAAGCACCCACTTTTTTTTAAACTAAGAAGCAATATCAAATTTATATGCTTATGCACATCCATGTTTCATGTGTATGAATGTAGGCTATAGATACAAATTACTGTAAAAAAGCCCTTCCACTATTGCTATCATTTGTTATTTATAAAATTTTAATTGCTCAGTCTTATTATTTTAGAAATTAACAGCTTTTATTTTTAATTATGAGAGATTATTCTTTTTCTCATACTTTCATGTCATGCTATCATTCATCAGTTTTACCAATGCATTAAATACTCTATCCATACTTGTAGTGCTGCTAATAATAGGATTTAACATTACAAAAGGAATGCCTTGCATGGTCAGGTGTAATGGTAAAATGGCAGGTTTTAGAGGTCAAAGTTGATGGATCATGCTCTGACTTTGTTATTCCCAGTACTCAAATTTCTTATGAATCCTTGAGTAATTAACCATAGTTGTTGTTATTTATTACATAATAAATGATAAGTATTTCTTCTAAAATTAATTTTAGAAGAGAAATTTGCTTCCTAATTCTATTCATTGGTTGAAATATAATGTAAAGAAAAACTTTATATTTTTCTACTATTTGAAGCAATGTATCTGTAAAGAATCATGAAAAATCAGACAGTATAAAAGTATGAATAAATTATAACACTTAATCTCAGTCAGATATCACTTTCTTCTTTCTTTGTATTTAATATTGAAAAATGTCATATACATATACTCCAAAGACTATTTTTAAGATTAATTATTTGTATATGATGCCAAATGGTCTTTAAATCAGTATATAAAAATTCTTTATAGCTCACATCTTGTAGAAAAGCTAAATAAGGGTTTGCTGCAAGCAGTATGTCTTTCACCTTGAATGAAAAGCCAAATTTTAACCATTTACTTTGGCAAAATTTCATCATACTGTAATTCAGCACTGTATCCTTCCTCCACTGGAACATATCCTTTCCAGAATCTTCACTTAAGTTTGCATTTTTTTCTGACCATCTGAATATTCATTTAAATATACCTCATTGTAAAAAATCTTAACCTTAATTACAAATTTACAGTCAAGAAAATAAAACTGTTATATTAGACTTCATGTGAAAAACTATTGAAAATATTAACTGCTAACAAAAATTATATCATTGTAGCTGAATCTTCATATTAAAATCTTTGACTAATGATATATAAAGTAATTAAACAATAAAGCACCATGATTGAACATTCCTTGCAAAAATAAATATAATGATGAAGTAGTAGATATGAGAATTAAATATTTACAGATCACAACCCAACTCTGAAACTTCTGCTCAAATATCACGTGACCTCCCAAACAATAAATCATTTAATTACTTTTTATACTAAATAATAACAATTAATATTAATGATATTTTCTCTTTGCTTTTCAACCTCAACATAATTTATTGTAAAATTACTTTTATGAATCTTTACTTTGCTAAAAAGATTGGTAATGCATATAATAAAATTAAATTTGAGATATGTGCGACTTCCATGTCTTTATTAATAATTGGTTTAAGAGAGAATAATATGGTATTTTATTTAATGTCCAGTATATAGTAATGAAATTAATTTGACTTTAAAATGGATTAAATATAAATTTGTTTTGTGTAAAAAATTTTTTTTACAAATTCAGGACTTGATGAATTTTCGCTAAATTGTTGTTTAATTTGATATTTTGTAAAATATTCCTTTTATTATATAAAACATTTACATAGATTGATATATGATACTATTGATCGTTAAATGTCAAGTCTGCCTATATATTATTAAACAATAAATTTTAAAAAGGTTATTGACGAGAACGAAAAAATATAATTGTATTGATTATTAGGAACTGTTTTTTTTATATTGTTGCTATATATATAATTGTTATTATTTATTTTTCTTTAGAAAAACAAGAAAAGTAATGATCAGGAATGGAAAGTTATTGGTGATTTTGTCCAAGATATGAAGTCAGAAATAAATCAGTTGCGGCAGCAAAACGAAAAGGTAAAATAAAATTTTATTCATTTATTTGCTTAATCTTAATTACTAGTAGTCATTGGTATTATACTAAAAAAAATATGTAGCAAAGAATGTATATTACTAATTGCATGAATACAAAAATAAAAAGCATATATATTTTCCAAAGAAACTAATTTTAGATGAGGGAGTCTGGGACTCCAGTTCACGCTGTTACAGGCTCCCAGTTTTATTCACCAAAGTTATAGTTTAGTTTTGAATTCATGGAAGAAAAGTTTACTAAGTTGTAAGTGAATACCTGTGTTATTGTTTTTTCATCCTTACAAGAAATTTTAAATCAGTTTTCATTCAAGAATAATTGAAATTACCTACCGTTCCGTTTATGCAATCAGCTGTCATTGGAAATAGGCAAAAGCTAGGTTAAGTAATTCTTAGAATCATTAGAGTAACATAAATCTTTGAAAAATAGTAACCAAATAATTTTAAAAATACAGACACTAGGAATCATAATTTTATTGATAGAATAAAAAGAGAAAACATTTGGACATCAAATCGCATTGAAAATGTTGAAAATATTATCAAAATTGTTTTAAGAACTTTATCTTTGCATCAGATATAAAAATGTTAAACAAGTTTCTATGGCTGCAAACTAGTCAGGAAAAACAGAAAACAGTCTAAGGAACATTATAGATACAAAAATTAATCATAAAACTAAGAAAAAAAAGAAATCCCAGTGTTAAATTATTCATGGTAATTAAGTTATGATATCATTGTGTTGAACCAGAAGTTTCTGAATGTGGCAAATCAGTGCAGGTCGAATAAATTATTTTGAATTTCATTTCGATCTCAATTTTAGAACTGAACATTATAGATTATGACCTAAGCTATCTTCCTGCACAAAATCAAGTTTCTCTGATGATCACAACGGTGCACAAAAAAAATTTAAAAAATTTTCAAATCAACACAGAATTACAACAAAATGATTACTGAGCTAAAAAACAATGATTTAAAGGCAAAATTAGTACAGATGGTGTTGATGTTTTAGACCAAATAGACATTGAAGCTACAAACGATTTGTCATCTTAATTATTCCAAAGTTTAACAACAGACTTTCAGATTATACAACCGAATTCTTGATTACAAATCAAGACCTAGAATTCAGACCAAAGAAGCAGAATCCAATTAGTATCAACAAATAAGAATTATAGTGAACCCTGAAGGACTTTATAGTTGGGTGGGTTGAACAGGTATTGTGAACATTTGCAGACACAGGAGGTTGATAATGATTACAAACAGACTTTCAGCTCTATTGACCTCAGTGTGCAAGATGATATGGACAAATGGTGTGCATTCATGGTGTGCGAGTAAATCTGGTTTGATTCCAGTTTACAATGAATCAACTGTTGCATTGGTGGGTAAGGGTTTGCACTCCTATTCTTTTCCTTGGGTATGGTGGTGGTCATGAGGGGCTTGGTATATTTCTGAGGGCAGTTGGCAGTCATTGCCAAGCCCAGGGATACCTGCTGGGCACATGAATGTCACTGCCCTTCATTGGACTTTGCCCTGAGAGGCCGCTGCACCCCTCTGATGGATTGTTTATTAGGACAGTATTGATTTGAGCTCATTATTATTTTGTTTCCTTAGTTAACTTTAAAATTAGAGCATTTGTAAGGTGGTTGGTCTGCTTTGGGCCACTACCAATTTTGTAACTTTGATGGAGTTTTTGCTGCAATAATTTTGTGGGCATGAGTCTGCACTCCTCTTTTCTTCCTTGGGGTGGTGGCAGTCATTGAGGGCCTGGTTTATTGATGCAGGCCGCTACCTGGAAAACCTGCCAGGAAGGTACCTAGTCAAAGTCTCAGCACCATTCCTGCTTTGGTCAGCTGCTGTGGCCCCTTGATAGGTTGGTTTTGGGCAGTGCAGATCTGTGCTCACTACTTGTTACTTTTCCTTAGTTGGCTTTCCAATTCTGGGCAGGTAGAATGAATGTAGTCCCTGCATATTTGAACTGTTAATGGGGAGACAGAGGTATCTAGAATGGTCTTGACATGGCTTGTCTGTGGGTCAAGAGTTTATTGCTTAATGGACTTGAGCCTTGGACCTTGCTGTCTATTGTGGTGGTTGGTGCAATGCTGGACTTGTCCACCTATTCAGCTGAAGCATTTGGGTCTTTGCTTCGGGGCCCCAGGGTTGGAATCATTGGGTGATGGATAACTTTTTGGTGGGTGGGCCATGTAGATCCATGTACAGATACCCATGTTGAGATACACATTAATCAATATTATAGCAACCCTTATGGATATAATTGTTATCAAGCATATGTACTTTATATAATCAATAATTGTTTTACCTTGTTACATTGAACACTTTGTAATTCTCAACGCAAAAATTTTTGTAATCTTTTTACTAATAAAGGTTACTTTTGAAAGTAAAATATCTATATATAATTTAAATTTCAAATATAATGAGAAGTATGGGAGCTTATGGTGCAAGAGGTATCCAAGAATTGAAACTCACAATGAATACATATTTCACAAATAGGCCTTAAATTTATGTACTCAGGACCATATTTAGTATTTTAAGTGCTACTTTGTTATCTATACATAAGGAAGGAATAATTAAAAGTTACATTCAACAAAAAGGTTTGCAAGATTTTATGAATTTTATTCTTGCTTGAGAATAGCAGATTATCATTTGTGGGTTGTTTATAAAATATTTGATCATTAATGATTGCAATGCTGTAAACCAAACCGGTCAATTATTAATTGTTTTTATGTTTCCATTGATAAAGTGTCACTTTTTATAAAAGTAGAAGAGTACATATTGTGTTACACTGAGATCCATAAACTCTGAATACACTTAACTTTTTCTTTTCACCAAAGAGAATACTCCTGGTTTGTTACACTTTGTCTGCAATCATTATTAGTTTTACTATACATGGTTCATGATCATTAAATATATCATAATACTAGAGACAATCTAAGTTAGTATTTCTCAGTCTATGGCTTGACAATCTTTTGGAAATAGTTTGCATACAATGACTTTCATTACCATAATGAAAATATTTCAAACTGAAGATGAAATGAGCCTGAGGGTATTTAATGAATTTACTTTGCAGAACAAATCTGAATTCATAAAACAAAATATTATTCAGAAATTATATAGCATATGAAGTAATGCTTCCATTATCAATTTTTTTGGTTGTGTTGTTGGACATCCTGAAAATAATTAAATACAAAGTGAGAAAAACACAGTATCAAACAATTGAATTAAAAAAAAACAATCGAAATAAAGATCATCAGAAATTTCATCACATTTATATAATTTGAAAATGTTAATTAAAAATGTACAACTTAATAAACTGCATTAGGAACGTTAAAGTAAAGATCAATAAAGAGATGACATCTAAAAACAATGATTAGAAATAACCAAATTATGATATGGAAAACATAATAATAGAAGATCATAAAATGAATAAAAAGGAAGATCTTATAATTAATGGAAGTAAATGAAAAACAGTAGTTAATAAAAGTTAAAGAATTTGAAGGTGAATCAGTTTTTTAATTTCCATTTTAGATGGTAGGGAATTGGTTTGAAAATGACTCCATGAAAACAATTATTCAAAACAAGTCATGCTATTATTTATTTTAATATAGCAGATAAGTAATTTAATGACTAATATTTCTTAGCATATTTATAAACGTGAAAGAACAATTTCTTTTGATTCTCATCTTTCAGAAATTATGCAAAAATAGATTTAAAATAATCACATAAAACTGAAATAATTAAATAATGTTTATTCTTATATGAGAAAGTATTATTTCTTTAAAAAAACCGAAAGAAATTAAAACTGTTCTGCTTATTAATTTCAAATATTAGTTTTTACAATGTCAATAATGAAATATAAGTTAATAAATGATTTTCATAACTATATTTGTAATCTAAATAAATATTATTAAAAGTGAATATAAGTTAAAATTGTTTGCAAATTAAATTTGGGAACTGAGATTATAAAAAATTTGAATTTATATAAATTAAATGCAAGATTCAATTAAAAAAAAAGACAATATTAACTATGAAAGAACAGGCTTATTAGCAGATTAATTTACATAATAATATGTTTACCAAACAACACTGATTATGTGGGCAGTTTACTTAATAGAACAAGGAGTATTGGCTGTAATTAGTTTTGTTGCTCATGTTCAGAAATTCAGCTAATTGGATTATATCAAGAAATACATGGTAGTAAAGTTGCATATGGACTTTCTGAAAAAGAAATCTGTAAATTAGAAACTAAGAAAATAAAATAACTTACTAGAATTTTCCAAGCTTAAGTCAGAGTTATTGATAAAATATCTAAT
The DNA here is from genome assembly GCA_028023455.1 of Epiperipatus broadwayi. Lineage (NCBI taxonomy): Eukaryota > Metazoa > Onychophora > Udeonychophora > Euonychophora > Peripatidae > Epiperipatus > Epiperipatus broadwayi. The sequence continues at coordinate 1,530,500 of JAQFVV010000154.1, forward strand.
GGATACAGCATATAGAATTGAAAGCATAACTGTATCTGTAAAATGATGCTTACCTCAACATAGTGGATAAATAAATCAAAATAGTCAGCTGAAGCACTCTATTTTTGGGATTGTTTTTTCCAACTCCATTAAGTTGGAAGAAAGGGCATCCTTATAAACCTCTGAATGGCTGAGAAAGAAAATGTCATTGGTTGCTATGTCACAAATTTGAAAAAGAATTGATCTGTTTACAAAGTACTGTTTGCCACAAGATGTTGCAAACCAAAACATGAATTAAACACTGAGATAAATGCTTTAAAAACCTGAAGTGAAGGGAAACTTTATATATCTAATCATCAAGAGAACTGACTTGAAAAGTATGCCAAAATTAGCAAAATGCATCAACTACAAATGTAGACTAAGGTAAGAATTCAAATGTCTTAAAGTCTAAAAATATATGTTTAAAAAGCATTAATTTTTAAATGTTTAATATTGAATATTTTTATAATTTTGAAAACTCTTCCTTGCATATGAACATTTTTAACAAAAGAATTCATCATAATAATCATTAATAATTTGCATCACTACTTTAATTAACAATCAACTATTTGCTATAGCAATCTTTTAAAAAAAATCATTTTTTAAAAATATCCAACATTTTTTAAATAGTATTCATATTAACATCATCGGATACTAATATTATCAACACAATGTATTATTGCAAAATAAAGTGGCAAGTTTTATTCTGAGAAGAATAGTACTACTTAAGATTTAGTCATTGGACCATTATAAACATTTAGAATTGCATATGTTTTTGTGAACTGCATTTATAATAAAAGTAATTTATATAATTTTTATTCAGTATCCTTGTATTGCCGAGTGCAATAGAAATTTTGGCATTTTAAAGACAGTTAGTTTTTTCCTCTTGAAAGCAAACAATCGCCACAAAAATTATACACATTTAATTCAACATCTAATTAATAATTACAAAGAATTAAAATAATCTAAAATTAAATAGAAAAAATGTATTATCTTTAAAAAAAAATTTAATGCTATTAATTTTTATTTTAATTTCCCATAGACAAAAATGTCTGCCATCATAAATGTAAACAATACTGTCAAAAAAGAACTTAATACTTTACTGTTATTAAAACTACACCATTAAAAAGTACAATGCATTTCTTAATCTAATATTTATTTAGGATTACATTTTCATAATAAATAAATAAATAAATAACACATCAATGACTTTTAAAGTTGTTTTTTTATTATTATTTTTAACAGCACTGCATTAAAAATAAAACAAAGTTTTATTGGTTAGATAATAATAAAAAAACAAACCCTGATAAGATAATATAAATCACATCAAAAATTAATTTTAAAATGTATATTGTTAATGTATTTTTTTTTGTAATGTTTCATTTTAATTTAACAAATCATGATTGAAGAATACCGCCATGTTTGATATAAGTAAATTTAAAATGATTACCATAAAATGAAAAACTATTAGTTTTTTTTTCTTTCTTAAAAATCATAATGATTGAAATATATTTATTATATAGCTATATCTATATACATATTACTATTTTTTTTATTAATAGGTGCATAGTAAAATATCTATTTATTATATCTTTTTTTCATTTTTAAATTTTTCTTTTTTTTTTTGGGATTTTAAATACTTACATATTTTGAATCTAGGACACTAATTAAATATTTTATCATAGGAAATATTATAATTGCTTGTATTTATACAAGATTTTTGATTTATGAGGCTTTTAGGGAACTAGTTGAACTTTCTATCCAAGATAAAGATGTACTCATTATATCATAATATTTTTAAAAATTGCTATAAAATAAATATTGATTTAATGTACAGCATACATACTTCACACCACTTTATTTCAAATTAATGGCTGATAGGCTGTTATTACTTTTTGTTAAATAATAATTGGCTATGTTTAGGCATTTTACTAACATATACCGAGATTTTTGTTATGAAACCAGGATATAACTCTGACATACCTTGCATATTTTTAGCTAGTAAATTAATTAGCATAATCTGGTCTAATATTATTGTTTGACACAGGTTTTGTAATAGAATCATGATTGGATAATATTATATAAGTTTGAGATGTTAAATACAAAAATGACATTGAATATACAATATTGATTCTGATTGGTAGTTACAAAGGGAACAAGGAAATGATGTTGATTTAAAAGCGATTTGTTTTTATTAAAAAGAAAATGCATAGTTGTCCCTTGTATTTAACTTCAGCAGTAATCTAATAACTTTTACGGCATTATTTACACTTGTAGTGCCTCTCAATGACTATGATTTCACATCTCTTTCCATATTTGACACTGAATGTACCCCAATTAAGAGGAGGTCATCTAAATGAAAATGAAGAAATATGCAGTTTGAGAGACATTGTACAGCCAATTTTCTTATAAACTGTTTCATAAATGCTCAGAGTTTGTGTTTAGATCTAGTTTCTTATTCCTGTCCTTCACTGACGATAGCAAATAGCTTGAAATCATGATCTGAAGGTGGAAATTCAGTTAGAGATAGTGAATGCTTGCTCTGATGTTTATGTAAACAAACACGCTTGACGGTGTTTTTGGTAGAACACCATCTATTGTCATAAATACAAGCGCTAGCAAGTTTTAATTCGTGTTTTTGTTTTTCATAAATGTACCTTTGAGGTCTTTCTTGCAATGATATATATTGCAGAGGCTTCTACTATGTGGTGATGCTGAACTGATATCAGACACATATAGCTATCTGGCTTGCTATGCTGAGTTTGAAGTCATTACATGTCTAAAAAATTCACGCTTGCAAGCTAAATAGAAACTGTTTTATAAACGCTCAGAGTTTGTGTTTAGATCTAGTTTCTTATTCCTGTCCTTCACTGATGATAGCAAATAGCTTGAAATCATGATCTGAAAGTGTAAATTAAATTAGAAATAGTGAATGCTTGCTCTGATGTTTATGTAAACAAACACGCTTGACAGTGTTTTTGGTAGAACGCCATCTATTGTTATAAGCTGTTAGAAATTTACCCAGAAACTGATTGAAATTTTTAGTCCTGAGAAAGCTTTCCATGCTCTCTTTCCTTATCCTTTAACCCAATTCTCAAATTCTTCCTCTTGAAGTTGTCTAATCTGGGACCAATAAATAACCTTCAATTTTGTGATGATACTCAGCAATAGCTGATACAATTATATAAATATATTATTGTTCCTATCAAGAGATTAATATGTAGGTTTGAAAATATGATTTTATCAGAAATAATAAGCAGCTGATAAACTAAATTCTTCTGGTATGATGTAATTGATGATCAATGAGGTCAATTCTTCTTGTAATGATTTAACCTGCCATGACTATCCCATTCATAAAGTTAACAAATAGAATTTTGTTTAGCCCTGCTGTAGTCCACTAACAAAGTGTTAATTTTAAAATCTCAGCATACCTGTTACTCTTGAAGGTTTTTCTTGAATACATAGATTTTTTAAATTTGTGTTACATATAGCAATATAAATGAAAGCAGCATGTTGTTGTTGTGAAACATCACCTTCAAACTAACTTTTAAAGAATCTGTAAATACCATTCATTATTATTATGCTTGATGACCAATGTTGCCATAATACCCATTGATATGGTTGCTGGAAATGAGATTACACTTTCAAAATAGAACTTGTCACTAGAGAAATAAGTGACTTTCACATTTTCTGTGAGAAGATTTCATTGTTTCAATTTAAGAGCTAATATTCCTGCATTACTCTCAGTCAATTCAAAATACCTGATCAGGTCATTGACCTTTTTCTGTAATGTCTTGTGCCACTTCTCAGAAACATTAAACAGAAATGTCTGGTCCACCTACATCACTTTTCATTGTGCATTTAAAAGATTTTGGAGTGGGTGTTTTCTCACTGTGTAGCACAGGTTGCATTTTAGTTTATTAGGATAAGTAATTATTTTTTTTCTTCCTTTTAGTCATTCTTTTAAAATATTGTATTACATAGAAGTAACTATCCATAATGTGATTATTTGGTTCACTCCAGTACATTTGGGACTGCATTCCCATGCTATGATTAAATATTTGTTAAATAGGTATTGCAACAAAAATGCAGAGCCCATGGTTTGTCTTGATCTTTTATCTTTACAACAAAGTAAAGAATGTCTTTTCATATAATTTTTTTCATACAATGTTTACTGGAGGTAAGTATAACCTTATCATAAATGCAATAGAACTGTTTCTCATTTTACACAGCATATTTTCAACATCGGAAATGTAAAATAGCAGAAACATGGTTTCTTTAAGACATAACATGAACTTAAAATTACAAAAATAATTCAATAACCAACTACTAATATAATCCAAATTGCTTTTAAAATTTGCTCATGCAAACCTTCCAAAGTAAAAACATGGCCTATATACTCAAACTCATCATCTGTCTCATTATTCACATAGAGATACAATATAATCTGATGTCAAAAAAGAAGACATGAGGTTGTAGTGCAAGAATAAACATTTTAAAACTTTCATGACAGTCAGAATGTGAATAAAAGCAAAAGGGTCAATATCAAGCATTTTTTGACAGTCATAGCATAAACTGTTGAGAGATAAATAAATAAAAGAATGTGATCACAGAATTAGCCCTCCAGACATTGTAGCAGCAACAGAATCAATGTAATTTCCTTTTCTTTTCTTTTTTTACCGTTTTTCTCTTTAACTTTCAAACAAAATCCAATCACATTTTCATTTTTTATGCTCAGCATCTTAAATATTATAAAAAATTATTTAATCATGTCTCCAAAGGAACAGTTTAATTTGTGGGACAAAGCAACATATGTGTATGTATCTTTTAGTTTTTAACACCAATATATTTATTTTTATTTCCTTTGTAATAAACCGTGCTTATTATATTGTTAATTTCTATCTGTTATCTAATGCTAAACTTTGAGCAAATTTTAATTTTGTATTAGATATAATCTTTATTCTTGAAAACTTTATGATGAGTTTCAGAAACTGTGTTGGCATCCTTACATATGCATAAATCTAGTGTTTTCAAACATGAAATTTGAATTCTGTGAAAATGTGGAGACCTGAATTTCTTATTACCATATTTAATAGGGATACTGATTTTAACAAATGTTTTACCGCAACTTATATGTGTACACACTCACAAATATATATTATTTTGTTGTGAATGCATTGAAAAAATTTTAAAACATTAAATAACACGTAGAATTACATCATTTATTTTTAATTAATATTTATGCATTGAATGTTAAAAAATGAACTTTTGGATAAAAACTGTAGTGCAATCAGAGATTTCTAAAAATTTTAGCATGTTGTTTCTGAATCTATTTTTAAATATATATGTCCACACTTCTATTTAAAAAAAAACTTTTACACAAATATAAATACTAAACATCATATGACCACTATTTCGTATACTTGCTCATAACTGTTATTAAAACAAGCAAAACTCTGTCAAACGTCGGTGGCCTAGTGGCAAGCATAGCTGCTTTCTAAGCAGCCGGTCTGGGTTTGCTTCCCTGGTCAATGCTTTGGCATATATATAAACAAAATAAAAAATAAAAAAACAAGCAAAACTCTCCAAATAATAGTGCCATTCAGTGCAAGCCAGAGTAATCAATGAGTGCCAGAAGGTTTGTGCATAAAATCCCTATCCAGTGCCTACTCGTCCAATATCCCCAAACTAGTTTCTAGCTTGTGGCTTTCATCAGTGAGGACCTAGGTGTAGTGCTCTCAGATCCAATGCTCCTCACTGATGAAAGGCACAAGCTAGAAACTAATCTGGGGATATTGGATGAGTAGGCGTTGGATAGGAATTTTATGTACAAACCTTCTCGCATCCATTGATTATTCTGGCTTGCACTGAATGGCACTACTATATGGAGAGTTTTGTCTGTTTAAATATAAATACTATATTTTGGTTTTTAATACTCCCCAATTTAAATAGTAAAACAAAAAGAATAACAGTTGTATCATAAATCGCATTTACAAGAGTTATATGTAAATAATCCAGTAAGTTTTTTTAGGAAAGTGATTAATTTACATATAACAATTTTTTTAAAAAATAATTAAAAAAAAATTATAACACATATATAATAATTGTTTAAAAAGGAATTAAAAGTAAATTGTAAATAACACTTTTTAAATTAAAATATTAAAAAAAACTTAAATGGTAGAAATAAATCTATATTATCTTCATCCATAATAGTATAAACACATCTAAGTAGCATTATATTGCAATGTTTTTTTTTTTTTGTTATTACACTAAGCATTTACCGTTATTTGATTAACTCTGGATTTTAATAATAATACTTATTCTCTGATTAATACAGGACAGCTATTTGAATTTCTATGGATTGATTACATGAAAGAAAAATATTAAGGCTATTTGTGATCTGAAAAAATGTTCAAGATGGATCTAGTATGGATTTATATCCCAGATTGTGAGAATGGCTACCAGAGATTCTATCAGTTCTCCACAAACTCTGAAAAACCGAGTTCATTACAAATAAAATAATACTTTAAAAAAATCATTCACAATTATTACTATTAACGTAAATAAACCAAAAAACTGATATGAACAAGTGATTAATTTAAAATCTAAATAGGCTGTTTCCACGAAGTTTTACATTTTACTGTCATCCACTAATTGAATTTTCTAAAAATAGATTCTAACTCTGTGTGATGCTTTCCAAAATAATAATAAAATACATAGATGATTTTTTTAGCTTCCCCCCTGAAAATAGAATGTGTAAATAAATGGATTCAATTAAACATAGAACCATATAAAATTTAAATTAGAAAAAGATAATTGATATATATATAGAAATATTGTCCTTTTACTTTTATAATTAAATTCCAACTGAAAGGTAAAATTCAGTGGGAAAAAATAATCCGATTACTAAATTAAATTTCCATTTACTTTCAGAAGCACATCATAGAGATTCAAAAATGTTTAATTTATAGAAGAGTTTAAAACCCACTCAAACTCAGCTTTTAGTAAATTTTTAATCAAAACCAGCCTAACATGTATTTAAGAAGTATGAGTTGAATTCTAATGATTCCCTTTTAAATAATTTTCTAAATACTTAAGAAAAACTAACTTATTAATCATACATCAGATTTCACTATCCAAGATCAAAGGCTATGATTAGGTAGGTGTATCAATTCCCCCTTAAATACAACAAGGTTGCTCATTATTGTAATTCTATAAAATTTCAAAACTAAACTAATATTATTTCTAGCCCTGCTAAAAAGCATGACCTCTCTGAATTAATAGATTCTGAGTTTAAACTTGTAGATATAAAAATAAATAATTCTGACGAGTTACTGTCTCATACCATATTTTCAAATAGCAAACAATTTCAAATAATTCATCAAAATACAGAATTCGGGGTGGGGGGGGATCTATCAACAAAAGGAAACTATTTTTATTCTTTAACAATTTCTACTCATGATAGAGATGAAATCTACCTTAAGTTAAACCACTTTAGCACAGGAGATTTGTAAAAATAAATTACACAATAAATCATTAGATAACATTAAATCAAATAAAAAAATAAATAAATAATGACATCTAATTTATTATTTGTATGCCCAAACTACTTCTGGTATCATTAAACAAATTAGAGAATGAATAGTAAAATAAAATTGTCAACTACAGAATAATATTTTGTTTTTGAATAAATTGGATTAATTCACTATAAGTATTTTAAATTATTTTTTTTGCTTTTCATGATTAATATAGTAGTAAAAAGGCAAGCTGCTAACATGTATTATGCTTCCTGCTCTGTTCTTTTCAGTAATTAAACTTGATTTGAACTCACAGTAAACCATTCAAATTTTTTTTCTAAATATTACATTAATTTGAAATGTTTGGAATATAGGAAATATAATAAAATGTATTTCCTAAGACAAAATTTGTTTTAAAGAAGGATATTGTTCAACCATGTTTTACTCTAAACAGATCTAAATTCAACAGTATTAATTTCATGGAAATTTCTAGGGACTTTTCTAATTAACATTCTAAGAAATATAAACCATTTATAGCTAAAAGTAGTACAAAAAAAATTTCTATGAAAATTTCAACTTTTTATCAACTACTTCTGATTTTCAGAATGCCAATAAACAATTGAATTTAAAAAATAATATATAAAAAGTATTTTATAATAAATGTTTTTTGTTTACTATATTCTAAAAAGTCAAAATAATTGTTTTCTTCACTCACAATTAGGGTTTCTATATTTAACTTGAAATAAAAGTATGGGTTATCATCCAGAAATTAATTAATTCTATCAATAATTTCTGGATAACATCCCATGCTTTTATTTCAAGTTAAATATTAAAACTCCAACTTTGGTTGAAGAAAACAATTATTTTCAGCTTTTAAATGCAAATTAAATGAAAGCATTTATTCTAGAATATTTGTACATATATTATTTTTAATTTTTTAGTATTTGGATTTTTTTTTGCAATTATTTATATTCAGATTAAAAATTTGTTTTTTAATGCATATTAAATGAAAGAATTATTTATAAGGTATTTATTCTTTAGCCATGTGTGCTGCTTGATGGTGTTGTATTATGTGAAAAATCATATAAAAATGCCATTTATGTGGCTCAAGTTACAGCCTTTAGAACAGTTCTATTCATATTAGCCATTGAGCAAACCTATATTGCATTTACATGCAGATATTACAGCATGCTGATGTGCTTCATGACACTATGCAGAATGCGCACATTTCTGATATCGCTACCATATCATGAGGATGTACAGAATTCAATAACTCTTATAATCTGCATTTGAAGTAATGATCTTACACCCTACCTGACATAGTATTACATAGTAATAATTGTAATCCCATCATCATGCTTCCCTACACAGCTTGCAAGATGGAAAAAATTGTATAAGGGTAGTGACAAACAGAATTTGACAGAATTCATGCAAAAAGGCCCATTTGCAGGAGAACAGCTACAAGACAAATTAAATGGCTAAAGTTGCATGTTGTTTTGTAAATCATAAGCTTGTTTTTCTCAGACTAGTGCATCTATTGGATGATCCTTTGGATCATCAAAAACATCAGGTCCCAGGTCCTGCACATTCCAGCGCTATGCGCTGCCATTTATAATATAATTGGAACATGTAATTAATGCATTTCAGAAAAAGATAGTTCTAACATTTTTTTAAAATAATGTTGGTTTGTAAATTCCATTATATAAAGCGCTCTGTATCATAGCTTCTTTGGAAAATTGTAAAAAGGTGTTTTTTTTTTTTTTTTTATTTATTTTTCCAATTTGATTTGAAAATTGTTTTGAAAAAAAAAGTTTTAAAAAAGTAAAACAAAAACGATTTTAAAAAAAAGTAATAAAAATTAGAAATTAAAAGTAAAAGATGCAATATTAAGTAATCCAAAAAAAGATGGCCCAGTAATATTACATTTTATGTGATTTTGCAAATAATGCCATCAAGCAGCACACATGGCTAAAGGATTAAACCATTTATAAAATATTTATGTATATATATATTTAATTTTTTAATATTAGTATTTTTAGTAATTAATTGGTCAATAAAAACAATATCATAACCTGAAGTAAAATATTTAAAAATAAATTCATATTTAATAAAAATTGATACCAATATGGCATTGCTTTTTTAAAAAAAGAATCTTTTACAAACAACAATAAGATTTTATTTTATTTCTATTTTAATTAATTATAAGTTCTATTTAATTTAAGCTTTTTAAAAATATATGTATATACAGTTATGTCATGTGTATCATTAAAAATTCATTGAACTAATATTAACATGTTTTGAATTCAGCCTTCCAACTACTTCAGACTAAACTACATAAAATATCTCATTATCATCAATTTCTACACTTGTACAAAATTTGAAGACAATTTATTTGATAGAAGAATTTTAAAAATTGATTACAAAATTTAACCTAAATAAATAATGTTTCTACATTAAATATCATAGTCTAAATACTCAGAATAATAATGTTAATTTATATGACTCTCTACATATAAACTGACTAGATTCAAATCAGGAGAAGAATATTAATAGATTAAATATTTATTTAGTTTTTTTATTATGCTATTTGTTTGACAATATAAAGAAGTTACTTGAGATGTAGGTACATTTGGTCCAAACATCTTCCTCATAAAGAGATTATTCAGAAATGTAAAGTATTACTAACTTACATTAAATAACTATAATAGATTACAGAGATTTATTCTTGAAAATATATTAAATGAAAATGTTGATTCCTGATAATAATACTAGTTTTTTTCAAAATAAAAAAATCTTTATTTCTTATCTTTAAAACATGTAAACGATAAATAGTCAAAGTGATATTGTTAGAATTCAAATATCTTTAATTGATTATAATAAAACGTTAAAGCTACAAATTTTCACATTATTCATAAAATAATACTCAGTCATGTATGTTGAACCAAACACACACTGAAGAGAAACTTTTATCTATATATAAGATACATCATACACATAATATTTGGACCATACATTCACCAGATGTTAGTTCTGAAGACTATTTTTTTATAACATCTATTTTGTATTTCCTACTGATGCAATGGATTTCCTTCCTTTAGTTTTCTATTAATAATTTGATACCTATGTAATATAATACATAAATAGCTAGGAAAATATGTGCACTCACTAGAATAAAATCATATTACACTTTCAAGGATCTGGATTTAATAATCTCCAAAAAGGTTAGTCACAATCTGATGAAGTTTAACTACTAATGGTTGTTAATAGTTTATAGATGACACATATTAATCTTGAAGATAATAGCCATTCTCAGTTATAGCTGAACCATTAAAAAACAGGTTTGAATTCCAATGAAAACCAAGACCTGAAATATTGCTAATATTTTTCTATTCATTATACTTTATATTTTCCCATGTGTCATTTATATTTGAGAAGGCAGCTTGTCTATTTTAAATGTTACCACCTTCATCATTTTAAATAACTCTGCACAATGCAATCATTTGATAAGTTATATTACAATTGTATGTGAACTAACAATATTTTCTGAGTTCAGGTAAATATGCATAAACATTACAGAATCTATTCTGATGAAAAGCTACATAATTCTAATTTTGACAACTTTGGTGAAATAAGTAAACTTGCAAATGATGGTGAAGATGTAAATAAAACCACTTACTATAAACAGGACATTCCAATTTTAATAGCATCTTCTGATTTAATATCTTATTTTTAACTAAATGTACTGTTTCAATTATTATAATGCTGCTGACATGCATAAGCTACTTTGACATAGAAGTAGGATCTACATAATAGGACTATACACACAAAATATCTTCTGATAACTATTATAATCCATCACAAATTTAAATTTCTGTGTTAAAAACTAACTCTTACTAATGATGAAGAAAAGCAGTCTACAATAAAACATAAAAAGTCAAACATAATTTTTGATATTAAGTATTACATTCGAATATCAGCCTTTCAAGCTAATTGTGCAAATGCTTTGTGAGTGTTAATAATAAAAATAAATGATTATTTATATATATGATATTAAGTATTGTTAATGTCTGAAAACTTTTAGTGTACCCAGAATATTAAGAATTTGAACTTTATATACTAAATTATATAATCAAAATTACACCAAATTCACAACTCAAACAGAGTAGCCAAAAAATAAACTCTAAAACACTATCAATAGTTTCACTGATACAAGCAGCCTTCTCAAGTGTAAATAACTACAAATTAATATATTTAAAATAAACATTACCCATAATTCCATTTCTTTCACATCCACCCTTAATATTAAAAGAACTTTTAAATAAGTTAACTGCTTCATAATCATTAATTTTTAACAATAAAGTTTCTTTAATTCTTTTTATTTCATTTCTCTCAAAAAAGACAAACCTTAGCTACATCAAAATTAATAATGTGGCCTGTATCTTTTACATGGATATATAAGGCAGAACTAAGATATTTATTCCTAACCCTACTTTTATGTACCTTTATTCTTCCATTTAAACTTAAATTACTCTGACTTAACATATATCTTCTTCAAAACAAGGGATAATATACACTACTCTATGAATACTCTTTCTATCAAAATTTTTTTGTATTATTTAATACATTATTCAATGTAATACCCCTTTTCCAAGAAATTTTCTTATTTCCAAACAAATTACCATTTTGTAAGAAGACAAGGTAAATGACATAAAAATAAAATCATATTTTTCTTTATCCTTTGCATCATTACAAATATTATTACTATTAAATAAAATACTTTTAACAATTTATCAGAGTAGCCAATACTCAAATAATCTTTATAAAATTGACCATTTTGAAACAAAGCTACCCCGCTAGGATTATTTAATCTTCTTGAAACAGCTACTTTATAAGGTGCAGATTGATAGAAATCAGGTTTAATTATAGATCTTAACTCTTTACTTACATTTCTAATCACCAATAGATTTAAAAATTTTAACTTAACAAAATCTAACCCTTCTCCTTCTACTATATATCTTATAAAAAGATCAAAACAATTAAACTCATTCACCAACTCTTCCAATTTATCATTCTTAACTACAAATAAACAATCATTTACATATCTAACAAATAACTTTAAATTATATAAATTGATCAATTTTTTAGAAGCTAATATTTATTATTAGGATCTTTTGAATACTAATACCAACTTCAATATTTTGGAATATTTGGCCTAAAATTGGAAATTTATATATCATTTTTATTAACAGTGAAACCTGAGAATAGCATTCTTCTTATGTAAAAAAAGTTTCAATGAACTCCAATTACCAATTTCTATTTTTCATTTTTCTATTATGTGAAGCCTATATCTTATATACAATTTATTCATCTGAAAAATCTAGAAAATATTTTACATCTTATTCTTAATCACTGAAAACATTTGATAGAAGCAAGACCTTCTCACTGTTATTGATAATTTTAATATTGTCCTTTTAAACCAAATTTCCCCATGGATATTATAAAGCAATCCACTTTCAAATAATATATTTCCCATATATTTCCCATTAACCAACAGTAAAGTAACATCATTAATGAATTAAATTTTGTCTTCAACAAACCAATGGAAATATGATATAAATTATTCTGATTGTCATTTCTGATCATGCCAGGTCTGGATTAGGACTCCAGGAGATACCATATCATTACTATGCAAAAAAGAGTATAAATTTTAGTAGTATCCAGATGTTGTTCACGTTTTCTTTATGATACAATGCACAGCAATTATCTAAAGAAAACCAATCACTCTATCAAAGAAAACACTCTTCAGAGATAGCTTTTATCATTTGCTACTGTTAATATGATTCGAAGAGAGAGAAAAGCATTACATTAGAATTAGTATATTCTGATAACATTACTTAATGCTTTCTTTTTGTTTCCTTTTTGTCTTCTGCTAATTTTTTTTTTCTATTTAATATTTTGTTTCATATGTTTGTTTTCTCTACTTACACTTTACTGCACAATTTAAATATTTAACCGTTATTAAATTTGGTACTGGTTACTAATATTAACAAATTTTCAAAAAATACTTTAAAAAATTAATAATTAAATATTTTGTATTATTTACTCAAAATTGTAGACATAAACAAACTAATAAATAATAAAAAAAATATTACTGTCTTTGTTAATTTTTATTTAAACATTTTAAAAAACGATAAATAGATAGTTCCTATTAAATAGTAAACACAAAAAACAACTAGTTAACAATTTGCTACACTACTAATTAATTATTACATACATGGTATTAAAATTTAATGTTTGTTTTTATCTTTTATTTTCAAGAAATTACTGTAGACCGTATAACTAATTAAAATTCTTTGAGTGGGAAATTATACATAAATATTTAATTATTTAATTGTCAGATCATTAATTAGTATCTAAAATTAATAAATAATTTACCCTAGTTTTAACAAGCCGTTTTATTTAATTTGATATGATGGACCAGATATATAAAGGGTTAAAATTATAGTGCATATTACATGTGCGCACACGTTAACGCATATATATATATATTATATAAAAGAATTTTTAGGCAGATATTACCCTAGTTTTTAATTTTAAAAAGTAAACTATTCAATTTATAATTATTTACTAGATATTAATATATATATCGGTAAATGATAAAATAGCTTTAAATACCCTACCGCAAGGCAAAGACCCCGTCATCATCTTTTTAGCACTTATCTTATAATGAAGGAACTATATATATATATTAGCACATACATATAATTTTTACATAAACATCAAACATTTCCATGTAGGATCATACTTTTTTCATAATTTTACCAGATAAATTATCATACCAAATAAAACTGAGTATTATACAAATATAATTTGTTTTTGTTTTTTTGTACAGTCGTTGAAATTATATTTCTTTAAATTGATCTTGACTCTTGATAACTCTGTATAAAGAGTTTCCATTCTTTTCTGTTCCTCATGATGTAGTCTTCAAGAATTTAATCATTTTATGATTAAATTATCTTTTTTTTTATGTGTTTAACCTTATCATGGATCAGTCAGTATTTTTTAATAAACTATTAGCTCTAATTATATGTCAAGATGTAACAATTGCCATTATATTTCGATCTCCAATGAGCATTGAGGCTTAATTTCTTGCTTATCTTTTTTACTTGCCGGGAATTTCTAATTATTGCTTTGTACTGAAAAGACTAACTTTCACAACCATAAATTAATATATAAGAACAGTAGAGCTTCGTTATTCTCACTTATTATTTTAATAAGACATTTATGTTTTTGAGTGTCAAAAACAACTAAAAATTAATTAATTCATTAGCTATCTATACTATGTTTTTTTCTTCTTTTTATAACTTTTTTATAGTAAATTTTAAACTCTCTTAAACAAAGTTATCTGTTACTTATTTCATTTTCTCTTTTCACTTGAAAGTCTTGTTTTATTCTCAGTAACTAATTTGTATAATTCACATATCTGAAATTATTGATCTTTCTCAATTTCCTTTGTATATGAAAACATGTGTTCACAGTAAGATTAAAGTAATGTAATGAGAATTTATAAAATCGGTGAATATCATTTATAACTTTATTTTTTTTATTATTATAAAAGTCTTCTCTGAAAAAAAAACAAAAACAAGATGTTTATTGTAATAAATAATCTATTTATATAGTGCTTAACTATATATGTAAAATAAAGAAGGGGATAAACATTTGGTCATGCCATTTTTAGAATTTTACATGCTCTTACTTATAAGCATCAGTTTAAAAAGCAAAAGTGGACTATTTATGCTTAAAGCTTATCATTATATAAGCCAACTTTGTGCACTATGCTTAAATCAGAGCTTTAACTTATAGTATGCCTGATATATTACTTGACAAATGAATTGTATAAACTTGAGCAAAAGTTGATTTATATAATGATAATCTCTAAGCATAATGGTCAACTTATGGCTTTTAAACTGATGCTTATGGGTAAGAGCATGTAAATTTGTAAAAAACTATAAAAAATAAATAGTTGATCTTGAAATTTATATTCAAAAAAGCAATATGGCTTTACTGTTGTCATTTTTATGTATTTTTGTTTGATGGGGGAGGGGGTTTAAATATTATTTTGGGCTAAGATATAATTAGATGATATTAGCTTACAATGCAAAGTATCTGTAGTTTTTATGTCATATCCAAATTAGGTATTTTACTAACCTACCTTTTTTGTTGATAATCTATTTTTCACAAAGTATGAATTTTCAGTCTATTAATTGAAGTGAATTTTTTAACCACAATCATTTAATTGGCTTTGTGTTAATTATGAAATAGAAATGTGAACAATTAAAAGTGATGGAAAAAACATTTGCAAGGCAATGAAATATATATATATATATAGAAAGAAAGAACAAAACATATTCATTGGAAGAATAAAGATAATGAATTATTATAAACTATAAAAGAAAAAAATATTAAGCAATTTAAAAAACTGGATTGAACATAAACCTAAGTGTATGTGATTGTGATGTACACCCCATAATAAGCATGGGAAAAAGTAGATTAAGTTAAGTTAATGGAATTGATATTTTTTAAAAAAAAAGAAAAAAAAGGATGAGAATGTCTATTTATTAATTAAATTTGATCTCATGATTAATATTTGATTAAAACAATACTAAGAACTTTTAAATAATGTACAATTTTAATTAAAACTAAGCAAACAATTAATTAGTAAATTTATTGTTGTAATTTAAAGTTGTGGACATGCTGAGAAACTAGCATTCTGTTTTGCAGATTTTTAAAAAAAAATATTCTTATTTACAATATATTGAAATAGATAAGTCATAATTATTTCATAGTTACCCGTTCAGCTCTTACTTGGCGTGGTAGTTTGCAAATAATATAAAAGAAGGAAAATAATAAAAATAGTTTTAAAATACTTTAAATGATACCAACAAAAATAATATGTCATGAAGGAAAGAAATGAAGAGAAAAAAATTAGAAAAGAGAAGTACTTAAGTAAATAATAGTAGTTTTAAATGTTTGAATGAATGTATAAAATGTTAATTACTTTTAAAGAAATAACTAGATTATGCTGATTAATTAAATAAAATAAACAGCTGTGTTTTTAAAGATATCTTTAAAAAAAGGGGACACAATAACAATTTTAACGAATAAATAAAACTGTAGTCTCTAGTTTGAAATTTAATATTTCCAATTTTTGTGCATATAAAGGATTAATGTCTGGTCTATGGCTATATTATAAAACTTGAGTAATAAACAGAAAACGAATTCATTTTTGATTAAAATATGTTTCAGTTTGCATGCATATTTCCAATTGATACTTTGCTTAAGTTACATCATAAGTAAAACTTATCTATAAAAAAACACAAAAAAAAATCATGTTAATTATTAATATTTAAATTTAAAAACTTATGAAAATCTTCTAATATATATATATATTTAAACAAATTGGCTTTGATTTAAATCTTTGAGTTTTCAATCTGAGTTCATTAGCTTAGATAGTATTAGAGAAGTAAAGATGGTTGCTTCTCATTAATGAAAGTCTGCATCTATTAGTAACCCAAGACTACAATAGAAGTCTTTGTAAAGGTCATACACTGAATTGCTCTTTGCAATGCATATGTTTCTGAAAACTGAAACAGAATTTTTTGTACAGAAGTATTCTCAGTTACTATATATTGGTCATATTTTTTTCTTATGCTAATGTACTTCTTCTTTGAGATATTACTGAGTTGTTTTTACTCTCTTATGAATAATACTAATAATATAGATTCATATATAAAAGTAGTTAATCCCTATAAATTATTTAATCTATTGTAAACAGCATCTATTTTTAAACATTGAAATTTATTTTATCTCATGTTTGTTTTTTTTATAAAATCATGACTTGAATTTACTGTTTACACCAAAACTAATTTATGTTTCCAATTAAATTGTAATTACATCCTATTAAATTGTATTTTATATTGCCATAATTCACTTTCTCTTCACACCTCTATTTCATTTAATAATGTGATTGTCTTTTTCACTCGTTTCTGAGAGATTTGAATAATTATTTTTTTATTAATTATAATTGCTTTATTATTTATTGTTTTATTTTGTAGTCTATCACTGAATGTTCTTCGATCATAGTAATTTTAAATGAAAATGTCTACTATAATAAGTATAGATATGCCACTATTTATTTTTCATCTTTTCAAAAATATTTATATATTTTGAAACATAAATAATTTTTAATTAATAAATCATTATTAAAGCTTTTTATTTAATTCAATTTTTTTATATGAAAAATATGTCAGTCATTCGATCTTTTTTTTAAATACATTTTTACTAAATTCCTAATCTCATTAACGTTATAATCCCTAGAAAGTTTCTCTGGCCTTGAAACTTAATTTAATACACCTTAGGATGAAATTTCACAGATAATGAAAAACATTTTTAATAGATTTTAATAAATAATTATATTG
Organism: Epiperipatus broadwayi; assembly: GCA_028023455.1. NCBI lineage: Eukaryota > Metazoa > Onychophora > Udeonychophora > Euonychophora > Peripatidae > Epiperipatus > Epiperipatus broadwayi. The sequence goes on from JAQFVV010000154.1 coordinate 1,548,513, forward strand.
GAATGATTTAGTGGAATTTTTTTAAAAAAAAATAAAAGTTTGATAGTTAACTTTAATCTAAATGAGAAAATCAGATGAATAAATAGCTGAGTGGGGGGGGGGGATAGAAAACAAATATATAGTCAAGCGTTGGTGATCTGGTGGTTAGCATAACTGCCTTCCAAGCTGCTGGCCGGGTTCGCTTCCTGGTCAATGCATTTGACTTATGGAAATAAAGAAAAAAGAAAACAAATATATCAAAACATATCTCATAAATCAGTCTTATAGATTTAATGAATATTTTTTACAAATTTATATGTATCTGAATAATAAAAAATAAATTCAGGTAATACTAGTCGCAAAAAATGGAAACCATGAAGGAACTACTGCAAAATTTAACAGATTTCATATAGACTAATAATAATAATAGAACAATTAATTACTAAAAATCAATAGGGTTCTACAACTATAAGTGGTATGTTGGGCCATAATCTGAAAAATTTTAGCTGGAGACCATCACTCTACAAATACATTAAATCATTCAGAATGAGAATCAGTTATACACAATTGTGTAAATAGCTTACTGCAGAGATTATAATCAGAATATTACACACAGTCAAACTTCTTCAATTTAATATCAAATGTTGGAGATTTTAGAGTTTTTCTCCAATAATTTTGTGTAAAAATAATTGTATTAGATAACTAAAAATTATTGTGTCAATATAAATTTTAGTTCCTACATAAATTAAGTGGAAATATTCCAGATTGTTTGTTGGAATTTTGTCAAAATACAAATGTGTGCAGAACAAGTTGGCAATGTAGAAATGTTATTGACTGTGATCAAATTTATCTGAAAAAAATAATCACTGAATATGTTCAACAAAATTTCAATTATTATATTAATAATAATGAATAGAGCACATGATGAAATCATGTTGTAACTCATCAAAATAGATGGTATTCATAAACATTTGTCAAATCCAAAATAAGCAAGATGAATGAGAATGAGAACCGCCATAATAATATAACTTTATTACAAAAATATACATAACTAAATAAAAATGAAGTTGCTTAATAATTAATTACAAAATAATAAACAAGAACAATTATGCTAAGGATAATAGCCTCAAAATTTTATTTAATTTATCTTCAAAATTTTATTAAATAATTCTTTAATATGAAAATTTTGTACCAAATTTTTAAAATATATATATATCTTAAAGCTCTTTTATATGAATCAGAAATAAAATTTATATCTCACTGGTCAAATTTATTCATATTTATAAAAAAAATCACATATCACTTCAATTGTACTATCCAATTATTCATTATATGTATTTGATTGTTATTTGTAGTACATTCATTTGTGAAATGTTATATTTTGAGTTTATGCAAAAGTAGTGGATAAATATTTTCTCATTGGATATCTTCCAAATATTCCTTAAAATATTTATACTGTCATGCTGTAAAATCTTTCAATGTATTTGCTTTCCAATCACATTTAAAATTCATATAGACATATTCACTTATAACTTATTTCAATTAATATGTACTAAGCCTATCACATGTGCAAAATATATAATCTCTAAACTTATTGCAATAAAACATTCACTTAAATGATTCATAAAATGTTAGATGCCCATCCTCTAATATGACATTAATCATGGCATTATTAATCCATCTTTCAGCATTTACATTATAAAACAATAACATGTATTTATCCATTATATATATATATGATAATCAAAAACAAGTTAAACATTTTTTAACTCGCCTATAGCTTGCATTTTATGATCACAGATGGAGCTCTACCAATAGCCCACTTAAGCTTGTTCTCAATAAATGCTGAGAGAGAATCGAAAATTCAATATCTCTTTCAAATTGTCCCCAGCCTTTAAACTATGGTTTCATGCTAATTGGCAATCGTCAGTAAAGGGTAGGGGGACTAGAAACTAGATCTAAATCCCCAACTCTACTGAACAGCACCTAGGTAAACTGTTTCTATCAGTTTGAAAGCACAATTTTTTTAGATATGTAAATATCTTAAAATCCAGCTAAACAAACTATGTAGCTATACGGGTCTGAATTCAGTTCAGTTTCACCACATAGTTAAAAGGTTCTGCAATCTATACCATTGCTAAAACCAAAGTCGTGCTTTCAAACTGATAGAAACAGTTTACATAAATGCTGTCCAGTAGAGTTGGGAATTTAGATTTAGTTTTTAGTCCCCCTATCCTTTACTGATGATTACCAATTAGCATGAAACCATGGTTTAAAGGTTGGGGACAATTTGAAAGAGATATTGAATTTTCAATTCTCTCTCAGCATTTATTGAGAACAAGCTTGAGTGGGCTATTGGTAGAGCTCCATCTGTGATCATATATATATATATTACATACTACCTAACACTGTACCAGTAATAATAAATAAAATAAAAATTCATATAACATTATAATACCAGTCAAAAAAACAACTAAACTTTACTAAAAAATTTCCACAACCATAGTTTTATCTATTAACAAACAAAACTTTTCAAATTTGAAATGGTCTATTTATTAATAGATGTTCAGCCGTTTTTGAAAATTTTAAATAATGTATTTATTTGCAATAATTATCAAGATGCAGTTTCAGTAATAATTCACTATATTTATAACTACTCCAGAGACATCAATAAAATTGCATGTGATGTTCTGTTACATTACAATTAACATTGACAAACAAATAATTTATTGGGTCGTCTTCTATTTATTTAGCCACACTATTTAAATATTTTCTGTTAATAATATATATATATAAGGTGATTAGAAGAAATTTGAACTCAAGCTTCCTACAGCTATCCACTCCATCTTATACAATTGAGTTTCACAATATACTTATATTTAAATATTATATAAGGGGATTATAAAAATGTTTTTTTTTAAAAAATAAGTGTATCCTCCCTCTCAAAGACTTCATGTTTTTGTTCTATTATTAACTTTTTTATTTTTATTTTTAAATCTTTATGAGTGAAACATTGACTCAATTTGCTTTCTAAAATGCTCGAATAACATGTCTTCATTACCAGATGTAGTTCTAGGCGCCAGCAAGGGAAGCAACTGCTAAAGACAACACAAAGTGAAGTCTGTATTAAAGTAGTAATGAAGCAGAGAGTAAGGTTGAAAGATACTGTATAAGGTAATGAGATCAGTGAGTGTCATACAATGCAGCTAAAACTTAAAAGGCAAAATGCACATGCTCACACACCTATAGACTTTTTTTTTAGTTACAAGATATACAAGATCATCGAAAATAATCAAAAAATTGAATGTATTTTTAATTATGATCTAAGCCGTCTTACTTTTATAAACAATCTAAGATTTGGGAATTGATTTTAGTTAGCAATGCTCTTCAAATTTTTTTAAAACTTATCTTTATCAAAAATATATTTGTTGCATCTATTTTACTGAGTTAACTTTTAAAGTTATTTTAATAATTATTTTACGCAAACTCTTATATGTATTGGTTTCTATTTTTGTAAAATAACTGCGGGGAATTAAAAAACAAGCCGTCACTAGGTTTTATTATTTCAATAGCATGCATCTTTAATTGATTAGTAACGACACACATTCTCTATAAGAGTTGAAAAGTCGAGCATATTAATTAAAATTGATTACAGAAAATAAATAAATAAATGCATTTAGATAACATATATATATATTAACTTTTTAGCTCAATTTTGATAAATTTATTTAATCGGAATTTATATTTGAATACAAGTATAATGTATATAGTGAACTTTAATTGTAGCCAGAAAGGATTTGACCACAGACTTTCAAGTTCCCTTCAGCTTTTCACTTCATCCTAGGATAAGATTGAAGCCTGTCTATTAAAGTTTGAAGATTTGTTATCTTAATATAAAGTGAGCATTGATTATAAATATGTGTCGTAGGTAATGATCTGGACCAACTGATGAGAGCTGGTTTAGCATGAAATATATATATTGGAGATCAATATCCTTTTCATATGTACGTGATCATGTGTATTGGTTATATAGAATGGAATATGTTCAAATCTCTAATTACTCGGAATTTGTAAATGGAACAGAATAAAAATGTAAAAGTTAAATTTTATTAAGAAGTCAGTTCAAATTTTTAAATAATTTAAGTTCAATGAAATTCTACATGAAATGTTTACAACTAATTATGTAGTTTTATTACTTTATATTTTCAAGTATGTATATATAGTCAAGCATAGGTGGTCGAGAGGTCAGCGACAGCTGCTTTACAAGCAGTTGTTCCGAGTTCGCGTCCCGGCTGATGCTATGACATATGAGAAAAGTATGTATATATAATTGTATTTTAATCTGTTTCACTATGGGCATGCATGTATATTTCTAATGCATGCAATAGCTTTATTTCTTATTTAATTTACATATGAGTATGTATCCAACATACACTAAGCAATAGCACTACTCCTTCTCATTCCAGAAAAATCCCTTTCTTACAAAAGTTCTATAAGTAATTTTTTAAATATGAAAAAGGAAGACTCATGTGTCATCATCTATTTTTAATTGGTTATTCGAGTCATTCTTTTGATGAGCTTCTACTAATATTAGTCCCCAGTCACCTGTAACTTTGGGTATATCCTCAGCTTTGTTATTTTGATAATCTGCATTTTTCTGCCAGTAGAGTCCCATTATCAGTTGTCACAAACTCTAGCATTTTAATGTCTCTGGTGCTAGTGTTTCAATCTCTCCAGTTTTTTGGATGTCATTTACATGATGGCAGAAATAGGCATGCAATGACATTTGTCATTTATTCTATTAAAAAATTAATATTAGTTATTTTCTTCTCTATCCATAACTTGTGAAGACTATCACGTATGCAAACTCTATCTACAGTGGCATATATTTTTCTTTCCTAACTCATTGTGTCTTCTGTTCTTGTACCACTATAGTCGATTTACTCTGAAGCTTTCTGCTTATAAATATCTCTACTGGTGATTTTTCTGTGAAGATGGATAGTGTGATATTCTGACAAAACATCACAAAGTTTTTGGAATATTATCACATTTTTCTCTATTAAGATTTTACTTTAATTTTTTTCTTGGCAAATCCATTTGACTCAGATGATATGTTATTTTTGAATATATTTCATCTTGCATTCAATTAAGAAAGCTTCAAATTATGTAGATGTAAACTCTGTGCCATTATCTGACACTAGGACTTCTAATGAACCATTGTATATAAATTTATTTAAACTTTAATAGTTTTTAATGAGCTAGTCTCATTACTAGTCTGTATTCCATCTCACTTTGATCTGGTATCAAGTAAAATTAAAATATAAATCCCCTGAATGAACTTGCATAGTCTACATGCTCTTAGATCTATGGCATTTCAATTTTTAGTCATGGAATATACTTCTCAGGTTGTATATTTATCATAGATTGACAAGATTTACATTTCTTTATGTATGTTTCAATTTTTGCATAGATATTATGCCATTATTTTAGTGATATATTTACAGGAACTTAGTGCATCCTTGTGGAAGAATCAACACTTTATCTTTCACTATTATACATTTTTTGTTGGTTGGTGATTGCTCCTTTACATTTAACAAGCATTTATGGAAATTTTTGGACCACCTTCTGGGTCTGTCATTTTGAGTCTAATAAGAAATAGGTATCTTGATTGGATTTAGTTCAGAGCTCTATAGTTTCATTGTTGAAAATTAGTTATGGTCTTTATTGATCAAAATATTTTTTATTACTTGACTTGGATAAGCTTGCATGTGTAATCTGACTATATCTGCTAAATTGTAAGTCATAATTAATATACAAACAAAGTATTCTGTAACTTAAATAACCTGGCACCAACATTTCACTTACAAAAAAATATTGTATAAAGGTCAGTGATCAGCTTTATTTTAACTGGTTACCATGTAGGTATTGATGGAATTTTTTAACAGTGGAAATTTGCTGATCCTTCTTTGTCCAGTTGTCTGTAAATATTCTCAGCCTTTGGTAATGTCCTCAATATGAATGCAATTGGGTATTCACCCTCTTCTAAGAAGTGGCAAAGAGCCTATCCAATCCTGCATTATAAGGTTATTACCAAACTGTTATTCCAAGTATATTCAAGTACCAATAAATAGCTAGATGTTGCCAATACCTTATTTTTTTAAAAAAAACTCTCTTGCATTAATTTTTAGGTTATTGCCCATGCTTCTGAAGCAGTTATTTAAAAGTATAGATATAAGGGCTTATACCTCTTTAAAAAGTTCTTAAAAAACTTACTAGATATAGATGACCCTATCATTCTTTTACATTTTTTTGTCCACTAAATGGTTTGCAAACAGTTTAACCTTTTTTGAGTCTGGTTTTATCACTAATAATAATGTATCCCAGAAACTTAATTTATTTTGCATTCTATGTGCACTCCTTGGAGTTCAGTTTAGCTCAAAATTTTGAGAGCCACTCATATACTTTAATTAGTCTATTGAATATCAATTCTTTCAAAGCTGTCACAAGAATATCATTAACAAATAGTGCAATACCATTACATAAACACATCTGTATTTTTTTGAAATATATTCAATGCTGTGATAATTGCAATGAAGAGGTAGTTGTTTTTAACAAAATCTTTATATGTTGTAATAGTCAATAAGTTAGCTATTTCTTCTGATACTAATAACTGGTGGAACATGGGATTTAGATTAAGCATTCTCAAAAAATTTACATCCATCCAAAATTGCTAACATTTAGTATAGTGTAAGAGTTTTTAGCCAAGCTTTTGTTAACAGTTTTTCTATAATCACCACCTATATAAATCTGATCATTTGATTTTGTAGTAATAACTGCAGAAATAATCCAATCTGAATTCTGATCTGATATGGTGACTACTTTGTTTTACTAAATTATCTAAGGCTAATCTTTGTCTTTCATGGTTTACAATGATCATGCTGTATACCCCCCTGAAGTTCTGTTTTGGCAGATACTGCTCCAATCTAAACAATTTTGAAATTTTACTTATATATTTCTCTTTTAATATTGATTTTATTTATTATGCAGGCCTTTATGTCTAGGGAAGCAAACCATTCTCTCCTAATACTGACTTTAAATTTTCTTTCATAGTAAAAAAAATTCCATTTTTTATGACTGTTGTTAACCTATACCATAATTTTATCTATGTTTACAATTACAGTGGATTTCCTATTTGACTCATTAGCTTGCATAAGTTTCATTTTTGATATTGCAGGACAAGTTATTATTTATTTATTTGCTTGATCTGGTCCAATCCCTTTCATACATGAGGAATATTTCAGTGCTATTTGTACAAATTTTATGCAGATTCATACTGTCAACACTATTTTTAGAAAACCATCTGCATTAGCCTTGCTAAATTTGATGTTTCATTTACTGAGTCTCACTTTACTTCCTAATGCCTTCTTTGTTTATTATACAGAATACTTGACTGGGTGGCATAGTTGCACTTTAGCTTTTGCATTGAGTGACATACACCCAAGTTTTCTATGGTGATAACATGCTATTTTTATTTTCCCCAGCTATTCAAACTTACTTGCATTAGGATTGTCGTTTTGTTGGTAGTTTTTCATGTTAAATTGCTAGGACTCTTTTGTTTAAGAATCAGTTTTTTGGACAATCTGTTTTTTTGAGAATTCCACATATGACATGTCAGGTTCAGACAGTAGTTATTGGCTAAATCTGTCATCATTCATGTTTTATAAAGCTATTTCAACAAGGTTTTTTCAAAAAAAAATTTTTCATATATACATTTTTTTCCAAGTCTCTTAAAATAGTGTTCTGGTATGTTTTTCTTCCACTTCACTTTGGCATCTATTGTGTAAGTAAAGGAAGGTTATATGCTTAAAGGATTCAAGGTTAAAATCATTCTCCAGCCCTTTAATATTCTGCATAAAGTAGATTTTCTGGGTATTCTGGTTCATAAAATTGACTTGAAATTTTATTAATCTAGAACCAATAAAAAAATGTAATGTGACTGTTTTTGTAACATTACCTTTAGTAGTATTACAATAAAATAGATGTCTATATGCATTTTATAAATAGGATATTCAGAAGGGTTATTAATATTGAATTTTCCTATTCCCAGCTACATAGTTGCCATATTATTTATTGATTGAAGGCTGAATCTTTAAATCTAGTTCTTTAGATTTTAGCCCTAATATCAGATGATTAATCTACTGATTACCTTTAGTGCTCTAAAGCTCTTATTGCTTTTAGTCTGCACTATTAACTATATTGATTATGCAATTGGGTGGCTTTTAGGGTGTCAATTATGTCAAATGATCATTGTAGATTGGTGGATTGTTTGTGCTAATTAGTGGTTTATCGAATGAGTCAAATAATGTGCTAATTAGTGGGTTTCTGATGACCAATTATGATGATCAGAAGCATGCTGTGTCCAGACTTTTCAAATAATGGTAATCATAGCTTGGGAAAGAAGCCAAACAGAAACATGCAAAGCTACACATGTGGGTATACAGTTTGTACAGAGTAAAAAGGCACTTCATCATAGAGAGTGCCATGTCATCACAATAATTAATAAAATTTATATGAATATGATCATGTTCCTGCATCATTTTTATTTAAATATTTTAATTTATATAAAAATAACATATTACTATCAATAATTTATTTAAAAATAAACTTATTTAAGAATATTGCCTCCTAATAATAATTACAGTAATTTCACAGTATGTTAAACAACAATTGCATTTATCAATCATATTTTCTAATTTCATATCCCACAGTAGTATAGCATCTGACATTGTAATTTTGGATCCAGAAATCAATTCCAATGCTGACTTGCAATGTTGTTTTTTTATAATATTGATTTTTATTTAAATACACACACACATATATATATATATGTTCAAATACCAATATTATCATTTTACATTTTACTAATCTGCATTTCCTCAGCAAAAATTATGAACACAAAAATTAATTTAAAATTCTATTAATCAAGTAGTTAATAAGGATTTTTCTCAAGCCAAATCTGGTTGTAATTTTCAGAATCATATTAATGCCATTTAACACATAGAGCTAAAATTTTTAAGTTATTTTATAACTGTCAAAGCTAGGAGAGTTAATAGTTAAATAAACAGATAGAAGTGTAAATAATTATAATTTTTTAATATTCTACTGCTTCTATATCTTTTATCAATAAATTTTTATGGAATTCATTTTGTTTTAATTTATATATATGTATATATTTAAAAAATACTTAACACTTAGACAATCCCAATATCAATAACAATCAACAACTTCAAACTGTTGCCAAGGCAACCTCCTTTTAACAATATATATATAAAACTCTGAAACAAAAATGTAATCACAAGGAATATTAACTCCAAAAAATATAGAGGTAAACTGCAGTTAATGAAGTATATATCGTAAATAAAGTTTAATTGCAGAGCACCTTTGCTAAAGACAACAGTAATAAAATTATAAAAATAAACTATTATATACTTTATTGACTGCTATTTAATTCCATATTTTTAAAAAAATAATATTCTTACATTTTTGTGATGAAATATTTTCCCAAGTTTTTATAAGGCATATTTAACTTCTGTTTGGGATTTGCTGAATGTAACTTTTTTATTTTAATTTTATAACTTTTGCTTTTGAAAAGAATGCTCAGCATTGAAAATACTTTTAGGTTAACTACCATTTATCTCCATATTTTTGTTTAAATTTATAAATTTTATTTCATGGGATTTAATGTATTAGATTTAATTTGCGCAAAGATGCTTCTAACACACACAGTGATCCTGGAAACATATTAAATTTCAAAAAAAAAACCCTGTAGAATACATTAATGTTATGAGCAGATACTTAATAAAATATCTTAATGTTAATTTCTAATAATGGAAATAATCTCTCTATATAAAATATCTTGTAATACACAATAAATAAATTATTTACAGCATATTAATGTGACATATATTTACAGAAATCATAATCACGAATAACAGGATGTTGTCCTAGATTCCATTTTCAACTTTCAACTGGGATACCACTGGATATTGATATCTAGGTCCTCCTTTGACTGCAGGGCATTTTAGGCTTATTGCATCACTCTTCTTTTTACACTTCTTTAAAGTCTAGAATCTTTTAGGAATATTTTATTTTTAGAATCGCTACTTAGTTCTTTTTTTAAAAACGACAAATGGCTTTTTGTTTCTACATTGCTGTTATTTAACAACTTAACATCATATGATCACCATTTTTTATGCTTCCTCATAACTTATTAAATCAGGCAAAACTCTCTGTATTGTAGCATCACTCAGTGAAAGCCAGAGTAACCAATGGATAAGGTCCCCAGATTAGTTTCTAGCTTGTGGCTTTCATTAGATCCTAAGATCTAGGTGGAGTGCTCACAGATCCAAGGCTCCTCACTGATGAAATCCACAAGCTAGAAACTAGTCTGGGGATATTGGATAAATAGGCACTAGATAGGGATTTTATACACAAGCCTTCTGGCATCGATTGATTATTCTGGCTTCCACTGAATGGCACTATTGTATGGAGAGTTTTGCCTGTTTATTTAACAACTTAATTGTGCATTCCTTGAATTTTTATTCTGCTGTTTCAATTGTTTATTCATTAGGCATTTTTTCATTTGGTTCTTTAATTATGCACACAGAGAGGTACCAATAGCTCGAACAAGCTCTTAATCCCCCACCGACACTACCAACCTTCCTTTGAAAATGATTTTGTCAGACTGGAAATAAATACAATCATATCAAGGTTTATTAATATGAGTCAAGGGAAAAATTATTAATACATTTTGCTTTTTGATCATTATTTATTTCATCCTTTTTTTCCCTTAGAAAGATTTTGCCTAAATTTAACATAGGTACAAGGCCAGATTTTCATTGCCCCGGGTACCTTCTATTATTTATTATTATTTCTATATTTCAAATTTAGATATACATTTATTTTACAGACAGCCAAATAGATTTAATTGAAATCATTCATATTCTCCATATTTTTTTCCCTCACACATTATTTTTTTCTCTTTTTCACATCTAAATTCCCCTTGATTCTTTTATTTTTGAACCACATTTTCCTTTTCCCCCCCAATTAATAAGTGCGGTATGAGAAAATATTTAAAATCTCTACCCAGAACACTCTCATTAATTAAGAGCTTGTTTGAGCTATTGGTACGCTCTTTGTGTGCATTTTTGTAACTACAAGCTTATTAAAAGTAACGTCACGTTATATATGACTTGCTTTTTTAATTATTATTCTTTAATTATATTCATTAATTATCCGTTTCATTATGACTTTAGGTTATATAATTTTAATATCCATTAATTATATAATTTTATATTATTTTACAAATATGTGTGCGTATATATACTAACACACGCACCAAAAGTTTATTTTAGTCTATTTCATTACATGATGTGTATATATCTTTTTCATGTCACAGCTTTATTACTCTATTTTACTACATCTGGGTATATAATTGCGATAGATGTCTTTATTTACATTATAATATTACCTTTAAAATAATATTACAGTTAATAATAATGCAATTTATACAAAACGTACTCTATCAATTGTTAGTAAGTTTATTTCTCACAAATTTAAACTTTTGCAATCTTTGATGGTACTTTTAGTAAAATTAACTTAAATCTACTTCCATCTGCGTGTCTTCAGAATTTAAAGCCATTGAGTGACATCGGGTAATCATCCTCGCTAAGCTTTAATCCCCTTTTAAAAAGTTTCTAAAGATACCTAAAAATCTTGATTATAGCAGAAGTAATTTTATTTTTTATACATTAAGAATTATTTTACTTTCTTTAAACACATTAAAAAAATTACCTTCAATAATAATTATGTTTGTTTCTCATAAGTGCATATTAATGATGAAAGGCTCATTAGAACTTATGATGTTGCTTTAAAAGTGAATTCTAGAATAAATTGTATGAATATTAAAAATATATAGTAATATATTTTAGGATATTAATTGCAAATAATAGTTAAATTATAATTTAATATGTGTTTGAAAAAAATGGAAAAAAATTACTAAAACAAATTATAAACAGGTGTTAAAAAACAAAACATATACAATTCGAGCTGTAATAATTTAAAAGGCCCGTACACATCCATAATATATATATACATTATATTATTGACATGTTTTGACTATAAAATTATATACTTCTAATGTATAAAAGTAGTCAGTAGCCGAGATGACAGCGCAGCCGCCTTGCAAGCAAGCAGTTGCTTGCAGATGGTTGTCACAGGTTCGCTTCCTGGCCGATGCCTTGACATATGGAGAAAAAAATTATATACTTCTAATGTATAAAAGTAAATAAAATCTTTATGAGTGTTTGTGTGTATAAAAAGTGTCGAAAAATAAAAATGAAATTAGCATTCTAGAAAATGTAATATGGATAAAAATAAAGTAATGCAAATGTAAAAGTTAACTAAAGTATATTAATGCACAAAGAATGAAGAATAAAAACTAATTATGCAAATTAAACAATGCCAAATGAAAACTATACAATGAGCCACGTGTGTGTACAATATTGGGTAGGCAATATTACATAACAAGTGCAATACTCCTTGAGTAAAGTCATGCCCAGCAATCAAGTGCATGAAGTAGTATAGTACCACAATATGTCAACTGTGCATGCATAGATTAATACAGAGAACTGTATAAGATGGTACAGTAATAAGAAACTGCAAGAAATGTCCTTATTTTATCTGCATGTTTGATTAATGTTAAATAAACCAGCAAACTGCTAGTTGAAGTTATTAATATTTCTGCTATGGTAATTCATTATGTATTTATATTTAGAATAAATAAACTATTGTTGTTAAGTATAAACTTTTGATTGTGTATATATTTTCTAAAAATAAATTAATGTGTGTAGAGTCTGGCTACTGGTCAATCTTACCCTTATATACATCAATTATAAAACACTAAAGATCTCTATTTGTCTAAATATAACATTCAGCTTTGTTAGATGTTATATAATTTTCAATTCCTAAAAAAAAGTCACAAAGACACAGTACTAAAGTCTTTAGTTTTATAAAACTTTTTCTTTAGCAGTAGTTAGATAATACTATAATTAAAGTAAACTAAATGGATAAGTAAAACTAATGAGCTATTTAATTCAAACACAAAAATATCATCCCTACTAATTTTATTAAATTGGATCATGTGACTTTAAAATGAAAACAAATAATAAAATTTCTCAAATCATTGGAAATAATAGATATAAAAATATTTTATAATTAATGCTTGTTGTTACTTTACATTTAAAAAAATGTTTCTTCAATCACAATTGGGTTTTCTTAAATTATATTAAATATTATATTAAATCTCAATTTTAAAATTTTGTTTTATATCTATTGTTATTTACTTTTTAGCATTAATATTGTAATCAAAGATTTTTTTTTTTTTTTCAAATTTAAAAGATCTTAAAATTTGTATAAGATTGTAAGTAAAATCATAAATATTAAATTAACCTAATGTAATTTTGTTCATCTACCCACTACTCTATATTTAAGAAATTAAGTATCTATCTAAAATATTTTAGGGTCATGTTGCATTGCCATTAATTTATAAGAAATATATCAAATTTGAACAAATTATATTGAATATTAATATATTAAATCTCAATTTTAAAATTTTACTCTAGCTTCAATAAAAGCAGTTAATTGAAACAAACAATCTAACAAAAATGCCCTTTCACACACATTATTGAAAACTTTTAATTTGTTAACAATTTTTAAAATTTGATATCAAAATATTTTAAATTTTATCTGACCACTGCTACAGTATATAAATTGTTTTTCATATTGAAGAATATCAATAACTTTCCATATTGAAGAATGCATTTTACATTTCTATCTAATATTGAATGATTTTTCAAGCTTGTGTAAAAGAAAAATATAAACTTGTTATTGATGTAGAAAATAGTGTAAAAAAGATTCTGCCCACCCATGTGCATGGCACACATTGCACCATAAGACATGGCAAACTCTGTTCATAACAATCATTTTATTAAGATAAAAATTTAAGAAATATGATTATGCTCAAAAGTTTCCAGCCTTCTTTTCTCAAGAAGTCTTAATTTTAAAAATTATCCTTTAATTTGAAGAAAATAATTTAATAATGATTATATTGGTCCAGAATGCTCTCATAACCTTATTGACATAATCATATTTAATGAGAATAATTCTAATTTTGATTTTTAAAATGTTTATAAAAATAATGAGAAAAAATAAGTTATTTATTTATCTTTTACACCATCAATTTATAAATTGATTAATGACAATGGTCCTTTGTTTAGGAAAGGGGAGTTATGCAAAGTACTTGAAAGAAAGGCTTTGGTTTGAAGTCATCACTAAATAATTTTAAACAATATAAATGATAACACATTCCAGGAATAATTTATAAAATTTTATGCAGCTGTCTTAATAGGTAGATAGGTATGTAGGTAGGTGGGTGGGTAGGTAGGTAGGCAGGTGGGTTGGCAGGTAGACAGGTGGGTTGGCAGGTATGCTGGTAGGTCGGTAGATAGGTAGGTAGGGAGGAAGGAAGGGAGGTAGATAGACAGACAGATAGATCATTTCCTGAAATATATAAAAATTCTTATTAAAATATGAAAAGTTTGGATATCTTTTTCAAAAACTAATCCAGAAAAGAAAGCAACTCAACTTTCTATGCTAGCTTAAATTCTCAAGCACTAAATGTAACTTTTTTGCCACAGTAGATTGAAACACAATCTTATCCCATTCTACTTTAAAGAGTCTTGGACCATACTTTAATTTATTATCTTAATATAAAATAATCTATTTTATTGAAAGTCTGGCAAGAACTACTTGAAGTTAGGTTCATGTATTTTATGTACTGTTTCCTTATCATCTAATAGTAATACTGTAATTCTCTTTGAATAAAAAGTGCCCAGATTAAATTTCAGAATACTGAATTAAATATTATTCTGTAAAATAACAGAGTACATTTAAGACTATTCCTTTGCTATAGCTTCTGAATTATTTTTTTTATTTCTCTACAGGATATGAAAAAAAGAAGTCCTCAAAAATATATAAACAACTGCAATAATTAGATTTTCTACTGATTCAAGATATAGCTTACAATTTAAGACTCATCTCAAATCAATATTCCCTTTCTGAGTATTCAAACAAAAATCTTTTCAAAATAACTGAAGGGTTATAGCATATAGAGTTGTCTTATAAGGTTCCAGACAAAAATGTTGTGCCCAGATACATATATAAAGGCAATTGGATTTGATTTTTTTAAGACACTATTAATGTCCTCCTTAATAGATTTAGGATAACCCATAATCATTGCATTCATTTGCTTTATATATGAAATTTAAACATCCATCTTTATAGATATCAAATACAAACCATGGACCATGTATCTAATGTTATCTATAGAGCTCGCAAATAAGCTCGTAATAAGCTTTGCAGAATATCCCCAATCCCAGACCAGTTTTTGCTATTGGCTTTCTCAGTGAGGTGCTAGGGTATTCAAGCATTATATGTTTATCAATTCTATGGTTAAAGTGGCAGAATTAAAGAACTAAATAAAGCCACTTGTTCCAATCTTTATACATTCTTTTATGATGATTCTTTTTAACTTAAAAATATATCATAAAAGAACCTGTAAAGATTTCAACTAGGAGAAAGATCCACTAATGGTTTTATTTAGCTCAATCAATTCGGTCTCTATATCTCTAGATTGGACTGTAATAGTTACATCTCTAAAAAAAAAATAGGTTTATAGTTAAAAAATAAATAAAATTTAAATTTAACTGATATAATTTTGCTCTATAATTTTTTTTTACTAGAACTGCTTATTTTTTAACTTCAGCACTGATTTAGTCTTCTAATCTAAATTATCTTCGGAAACTAATTAATTTTTACTAAAATGTACTTCAATAATCTTTTGAAAAAGTATAAAGTAGTAAATTATTGATCATAATTATTTTCTGTTATCTGAAGACTTTTAAAGTCGACAAACCTGCTTTTCAAATAAAATCATTATAAAAATGTCAAAAATAAGTACTATATGTTGATTGACATTTATTAAATTTAAAGTTGAAATTTTTGAATAATTTTAAAAGAATTTTAAACATCATTTTATAAATTTATTTATTTTTCTTAATGTTTTATAAAACTTTTTTTTACATATTTATGAAAAAATATTTGCTGAGTAATTTACATTAAGTAATTTTATTATTAATTTTTTTAAAAAGAACAAAAAATATTTTATATAGTTTTAGGACAAACATTTAATTACCATCGTTATTGTTAAAATAATATCAAAATAATTAAGTCATTTATATTTTACTTAAAAAATTTTAATTTATAAATTAAAAAAATTTTTTACGCAATTATTAATTTTTTTGGAAGATGGCTTCGGGGTTTTTTTTCTCTATATATATTTATGATATTAAAACTGTTAGAAATAATAATTCGTTTTATTTTAGAGCCAGCAGCTATAAACTTTAGTGATTCGTGGGTGCTAAATAAGAATGTTATAATTTACATAACAGAATGATTTCTGCTTATAGGTCCTTGTCTGCAAAGTGCTTAAATTATAGCCCTAACATCTAGAGTCCATCATTATTCCTGTTAATAATATATTGATTGTTCTGGACAAGAGTAAATAGAATAAATTGATATTACTAAAAGCATATGTTGTATGTAAGAAGACAAAGTCACACGTTGTTAACATTAAAAGCTGATTAAAGTTTAGCAGAATGGTAGAATAAAGATAAGTAACATAACATAAAATTTTACTTTTAATCCTGTACTCATCATCTAATTTAATAACTAATTAGTCTTTAATGTGTCAGACATGATTGTAAATATGAACTCTATATTACAATGTATATTTTACTTTTTGTGCAAATAAAGATTATTTTGAAAAAAGATAAACTAACAGTGAAGATGATCAAGTTTTAGTCCTTTCATACTACTTTAATTATTTCCTAAATAAGTGTTTTCAAAATTTATTTATAATCTTTAAAAACATAAATACAGAATGTTCATTATTTACTATATTGTATCTACTGCTATCTAGTATAAGTTTGTGTAATTACTATATATTAGATTATAGTACCTATGAAATCATATTCAGAACTATTCTATTTAAATTTTCAAACTACTTTCTGGTTATCTATCTATTGATTATTCAGGCTTGCAATAAATGACGTGAATGTGGTAGAATAAATACAATTTGCTTCTATAAAAGGATTGTGTAAGCTAGAAAATTAATGATATTTTCTAGATTGATGCAAAATGTTTTTAAATTTCACAGTATGATTCAAGTTTGATTGTACAATGTATATACAAAGTTCAGATTTTAAGGAAAACTATCTGACAATAGTAAACATTCTGTTACATTGAGAGACAATTTTAAAAATACCATTTTATCAAAGATGAAACGCTAAAAGTGATATCTTCTTTTTGAAATTCATAATTTTTTTTTTTTAATTTAATAATGCATCAAAAACATCATAATAGAAAATTAAAAATAACTAGATTAAAATTAAAACTATATAAAAACCAAAATATAAATATTCACTTATTCATATATATATACTAATGAAAACAAATCATTTATCACATGACCTATATAGATTGCATTACCAATATGTAATAAATAAAGAGCCTGATAATAACTCTAAACAAGCTTTTTTTATGATAAATGCCACAAGAGAAAGCATTTAAAATCTTCATCTTAGATTGTCCCCATCCTCAGACGGATTTTGAGCTATAGCTCTCTTCAGTAAAGAGATAGAACATTAGATTCAGAATCCTAACTCAAGCTAAGCATTTATCTAAAAACTATTAAGAAAAATATCTGATATTTTCAGACATCTATATATGTTCAATTCAGCTCTTCAACTGAAAAAGTTATATGGGCCTGAACTAAAGGCAGTTATACCATATATTAGTAGGCTTAGCAATTTAATATAGCCAAAACCTTAACAGCCAAATTATAATATTAAGAAAAACAAGTCATATATCACATGACCTATATAGCTTGCATTACCAATATATAATAAATAAAGAGTGTGCTAATAATTCTAAACAAGTTTTTTTATGATAAATGCCACAAGAGAAAACATTTGAAATCTTTATCTTGGATTGTCACCATCCCCAGACTGGTTTCGAGTTATGGCACACTTCAGTTCAGCCTCATATAATTTTTTCAGTTGAAGAGCTGAATTTGAAGACATAGATGTCTGAGAATTTCAGATCTTCTTTTTAATAGTGAAGTATTAGATAAATACTTAGCTTGAGTTAGGATTCTGAATCTAATGTCCTAGTCCTGCACTGAAGAGAGACATTGTTTGAAACCTGTCTGGGAATGGTAACAATCCAAGATAAAGATTTCAAATCATAAATAAAATAAGCTTGTTTAGAGTTACTATATATATATAGCCAGAAAACATTAGGAATAATCAGACAATAGGATACTAAGATCAATTAATAAATTATTAAATAGTCACTCAAAAGATTGAATAAAATTTTAAGTGCTAAGCTAATAGAATAAGCTTCAATCCAGACCATTAAACTCTAATTAAAAAATCTTTAGCTCTAAAATCTTTTTATCCCTGCAATAAACTACATAGGCCATAAACTTGATCATCATCAATAATATTTTATTTTTATGATATTATCATATTTTATTTTATTAGCTCCATTTTGGAGTTGAAATTTGAAATATTAAAATTTTTTATATTATTAATGACATATGTATTGACATTTTCAATAGTTTGATTTTTTTAAAATTGTATTACTACATTATACTCATAATCTTAAAACATTTTGATATAAATATCAATTTTATTTGCATTACTTATTGTCTTATAATTGATTAAATATTATTAAATTTTGATATATTTTAAAAAGATAATATATAACTATAAAAAAATGCAGTTTAATTCTTTTTGAATGTTCAAGTGAATTATTCCAAGACAGAATTAATGAGAATACAAATAGAAAAATGCCATATGTTATGGCTACTTATAAAATGAGCAACAAAGATAATTGTGAAAAGTATAAAACAATAGTGATTGCTAATTTAAGCCAGATGTATGGGAAATTTCTGCAAATAAAAATTTAATAAGGCTGTAAGAGTTTAGAAACAGAGTTCAAGCCAGTTTTGCAAATAGAAGATCAACAATGGGTCATCTATTCTGTATCACCTAAGCAATAAGTAAAAAAGATGGGACTAAAAAAAAATATATTTTCTGTATGTTGACATTAAAAGAATATGTGAAAAATATGGTGATTAATTAAACAAAACTTTTATTAAGGCAGTTAACAAATTATATAATATTATGTATGCAAAGATAAAAACAAGAAATATCTTCTAATAATATACTGATAAATCAAGGATACTCATTTTTATCTACATTATTTAACATATATTTCAAGCAAGACATAAAATATGAAAAAGAAAATTAAAAAAAATGTCAATTCCTCTAAATAATAATTAGACAGTTTATATATTTTGATATGCTGATAATCAAATAGTTTTGGCTTAGAAACATGATAAATTTGAGTGATATAGTTAAAATAATTAATAGTGGAATGTAGAAAATGATGTGTGGAAATAAATATATAAGAAAAACAAAATGTATATATTTTGGACAAATGCAATGAAATACAATATTGAAAGATGAGACAACATATTTAAAATGTGGTTAATATAAATATCTAGGTATGAAGCTATAAACGTAGGAAATATAGTAAGAAAAAAACTATAGCAACAATAAATGAAATATTGTAGGATCCAGAATATAGAAAATTCAAGAAACAAGTAATTGAAATAATAGTGAAAAATATTTTTTATATATAGGAAAGAGGTTTGACACTTAAAGGATAGAATGAAAAACTTTCCAGCTATGAAATAGATTACTAACAAAGGTCTAGAGAAAAATCTATGAGGGAATTGATAATTTAATTAAAAAAAATTAATACATAATATGTATTTAAGTCACTATGATAAATGAAATGAAACAAATATAAATAAATATTAAATTGGATTTCATAAAAAAGAGAATGGTAATATATCCAAAAAGGAATGGAAAGAAAAAATAATAAAGAAATTAGCAAACTTTGCAGGAATATTTGAAAACTTGTGAAGAAGCATGGCAGTTGAAAGTTTAAAAATGTTGTAGAACAGTAAATATCCTTTTTTTAAAAAAGATAATTTTCTATAGGTTTAAAGCATTTTGTTTAGATTCTTTAAATATATAATTTATAATTGAGTATGTTTGATTTTTACTGATTCAATTCAAACCTTTTATATATTTAATAATCTCTTTGTTTTGTTAGCTTATTTAACATTTTATAGGCTGAAAGGTGAATGCTGAATATATAGAAAAGTAACAAATAACATAGCACATGTCAATGTGTATGTTTGTTATTGCATTAAAATTAGTGCAACTTGAAGGAATTATTATAAATCTTGGAGAGGGGTATAAAGTGTAATAACCCAAATACTCTGGATCAATCTTGTAATGGTTCTTATATTAGAAATTGCAATATTTTATATTTAAGGTAGTATAATCTTAAACACATTATAAGAAAAAAAATATTCATATTTCCATTATATGCATATCCTATATTCTGCTTTGGGGAAACAATGATCATATTTATCCATAAGCATTTCTGTAGTAATTTGCACTATGATTCTGGTAAGAAATTGCAAAAAGTTAACTCAGTGTTATTTGGTTAGAATATGTATATTTGGGTTTAAAATACCTTTTTATAGTGGCTTCAATCAGCTTAAGTTTTTGGAGTATAAAAGTAATTCTTCTTATTATTTTTTTTTTTTTGGGTACAGTTAATAATTTATTTATGTTTTTTGTAGTGTTTAACATTCTAACTCAACTTTTATAATAATGTCATTAAATTCACATTAAAAGTCAGTTTTATTAATTTTTTTTATAACTTTTTGTAATTTTTGTCATACAAACTCCATACTCATTTATATTACTTTTAATCTTTCTTTTGCTTTTGAATTCAAATTTGACATATACATTGTTTAATTTTCCTCAATCACTTTTTGATTATTTTCTTTGAATGTAATGCTTATAAGTTTCAAGTACAAAATATAAGTTATGTTAGCAATTAAAAGTAGCAATAAGTATTGTGTTACATTTAATATACATATATAATATATATTTAATATCATCAAACATTATCAGTCCACTACAGTATGAAGGTCTCCCAAGTTCAATCCATCTTCTCTGATCTCTAGCTTCTCTTCTCCACATTATACCTACACACTTTCTTATTTCATCCATCTAACATGTGGTCTTTTTCTGGATCTTTTAAATCTTTTGGAATCCAGTTTAAGATTTCAATTGTCCATCTATTATCATCTCTTCTAGCAATATGTCCATCCCAATTCCTCTTCAATCTTTTAATTCTTTCAATAATGTCAGTAACATCTGTTTGTATTCTTACCTTGTATTGTGTTTTTGATCTCTTCTTGTTATTCCTAACGTACATCTCTCCATACTTCTTTGAGTGATCTTTCATTAAGTGTCCAAGTCTCAGATCCATAAGTAAGAACTGATAAAAGAAAAACC
This sequence comes from Epiperipatus broadwayi, assembly GCA_028023455.1. NCBI lineage: Eukaryota > Metazoa > Onychophora > Udeonychophora > Euonychophora > Peripatidae > Epiperipatus > Epiperipatus broadwayi. The sequence continues at coordinate 1,570,121 of JAQFVV010000154.1, forward strand.
TTCCTTTTCAAACACATAGGCATATTTTCTTTTAATAGTAAATAATTTCTACCAAAAGCACTTCAAACAAGTTTAATTCTATGATTAATTTCATTTATTATGTTTCAATCTGTAGTAATAATCCAATCAAGGTATTTGTAGTTGATAACATCTTCTAACTTATCATAATCAATATTTATTTTTATCTTTTGAGAAAATCCATTGAACATTACTTTACTCTTTTTAACATTTACCTTTACCTAGTTTCTTGTTTTCATTTGATAATTCTCACAACATTTCCTGAAGTTCTAAAGCATTATTTACATAAACAACTACATCATCTGCAAAATCTAAATTACTTAAATAATTTCCATTTACATTTACTCATTTAGCTTCCCATTTTAATCCACAAAATACTTCTTGCAGTACTGTTGTAAAAAGTTTTGGAGATATGGAGTCACCTTGTCTTACACCTTTCTCAATGTTAACCTTCCTATTATCATTATGTAATCTAATTCTTGTTGTTGCATTTTTATAAATATTCTTCAAAATATGACAATATTTTGGGTTTATACTTTGATGATTCAATGCTTTGATCTCTGAAGAAATGCTTGTGGAATCAAATGCCTTTTTATAATCTACAAATCCAAAACATAATGGCAACCCATGTTCATTGGTCCTTTCTATAACTACTCTCAATATTTGGATATGATCTACTCTATTTAAACCAACTTTAAATTCAGCTTGTTCTTTTGGTTGATTGAAATCCAGTGTTCTCTGTAGACGAGTTGTAATTAGTTTGGTAAAAATTTTGTATAAAACTTAGACAGATACATCTGTAATTTCTAATATCTTCTTTATTATTATTTTTAAATATTAGTATTAATACTGCATTTTTTCAATCATCTGGTACATCTTTATCATTTAGACATTTGGTATATCTTTGCAAAAAAATTTTCCATTTCTTCACCTGCTTCTTTTAATATATTTCCTGGAGCTTTTCACTTCTTCATAAATTTAATTGCAAGTCTCACTTTTTCATTTAAAATCCTGACCAATCCAAAAGATATAATAGATGTAGGAGGTACTTGTTCTTTATTACCACGTATTCTTAATAGAATTATTCTACCCATTTTATGATGTTCTCTCTCTTTTTATTAATCTCCTCTACAGCTTTCTTGCTAGTTCACAATTATACTTTCTTATATCATTATCAACTCTTTTTTTTTTTTTACAAAATTTGAGATATTTAATCCTTCTTAATGCATCATTTTTATATAACTTCATATTCCTTCTTTTCTTCATAAATTCTCTAATCTCAGTATAAATTTTATTGGTTAATTGCTGCTTTTTTTTACCAGATATTTTTGTTGAGGTTTTAAAAGTGCAGTTATATTCCTATTAATTTTATTCAAATCTGAATCATGTTCAAAATCTACTAATACTTTAAAACATTTTTCAAATTCTAATTTAAATTCATTAGAATGTTTCAGAATATTAGGAATATTGTTTTTTTTTAATAATTTTTGTCTCTCTAGTTTTGCATTAACATATATCTTACATTTATTAATCAATGATCACTTCCTGTGTTGAATTTATTAAGGATATTACAATCTTGAAATATGTATTTTCTGTTAGTCAAAATATAATCAAATTCTGCTGTACCTTCATTTGGATGTACCCATGTCCATTTCCTTTTAACATTTTTTTCAAAAAAGAATTTATAATATAAAGTATTTCTTTTTCTGCACACTCCACAAGTCTATGTTCTCTCTCATTTCTATTACCTTAACCAAATTTACCTACAACACTTTTATCTTTTATTTGTTTACCAATTCTAGCATTAAAGTCTCTCATAGCAAATTAAAAATGTCATTTAGTCTGATCAAAAGCCTTTTGGTCATCCATATAAAAACTTTTACTACTTCATTACTGTGAAAATTTCTTAGGGCATAAATTTGAATTATTTGCATTTGATATCTGCTATGAAGTTGAATAATTAATCTTGCCATTCTGTCCAATATTCACTCAATCTCCACAAGATTGTTCTTCCACTTTTTATTTATAATGAATCCTACTTCATTTGTACTTCCAATATTTGTGCCTTTGTAGTAGAGTATATGTCCACTTTTTAAATCAATTCTCTCTTCACCTTTTTTTCTAACTTCACAAAGTTCATTATATGAGACAATTCTTCAATTCTTGTAATCTTCCTTCACTTGAAAATGGTCTGCAGTTGTAAGCACCTAAATAAAAAGTTGCCATCAAATGGCATTCATAGTTTCTTCTGCCTTCAAACACCAACTGCTTGCCTTGTGACTTAACACACATATATATATAATATTTAAATACAAGTATGTTTTCTATAATTGTGTGTGTGTGAATATACACAGATGCTGTAAAATGGAATTTACTATTAATTTTGGAAAAACTCTTTTATTCCAACTGAAGATCTTAAAAAAACCAAACCTACAAACTTCTAATGCCTACTATGCATATTCTTAATATATAAGTTATTACCATATGAGTGCTGACATAATAAACAAATATGCATTAGCCATTACGTGAATTTATAGATTTTTAAAACTGAGAAAATCACTATAGCTTCATAATTAAATGTTTGATAGTTTTTATTATAGATATTAGTTACATTTTTTTTAACAGAGGAAATATGGTATATCCGAGTGCAAGTGTAAACATTTTTATTTTTATTTGTAACATGACAAACAAAATAAATTATGTCTGGTAAGTTTACATTCAGAAGATTAAGTTGTATTTGGCTAAAGCTGGAATTTAATATTGATTTCACCTTTTATTTACTTAAAACTGTTGATCAACTTTCAAGTGAAGGAAATTAAAATAGGACTGTGAAATATATTATAATTCAACATTATAATATTTTGTTAAATTAGAAAGAAAAAAGCTATTGATTAGAAAAATTGGCATATAACTCTCTACTATAAAACTATAAATATTGCAAAATACAAATAAAATGGAGTTCATTTTAAATAAAAGTTGGAGATTGATGATATATCGGAAAGAGAGGGAGATTTAATTATTTAATTTAGTGAAAAATTCCAAGAGCAAAACTTCAAGTTTATGGTTCAACAAATTCTTATTTTGATAAAGAGGCACAAAACTTTTATATAGAGATATAAAAGTTTTGATTATAATAAACAACATTTTCAAATTATCGTGGAAGATACTTTTATATTAGAATTGGGAATGAGTGAAGAAGGAAAATTCTTTGGGTAAATTTGAATATGGAAAGAGAAATAAGAGAGAAGCCAATTTGTGGAATAAGAAAAAGTATATATTATTAATTTATTTTTTAAAAAAATAATTATTATTCTCTAGTGAATTTTCATATTATGTTGATTTTAAAGTAGAAAGACAAAAACTCTTTAAAAAAAAAAAAAAATTAACAGTTGGTATTTCTAATCTTCAGAAATAAACACTTTAATTCTGAAGTTAAAATTGTGTTAATATATTAATAGACTATAAAAATAACTGACTTGAATGAGATCAATAGTAAGATAAAATATTTCTACTAAAACAGTACCTAGCAGGAATAAAAAAGCACTTCTTTATTGGTAACATTTTTATTGAGACAAAGTAATGTATGATAGAAAAACAATCATGAATATATGTTTAAATGGGCTCTTTGTATGAATATATGACATTTTGTTAAATAACACAGAAAAAAATTAATGCTGTTGTAAGTAAATATATCTTTGAAATGATACGAAAACCTATAGAAAAGAATGTCTTGACGATATAAAATGTTTCTTTCAGGCATTTGATGAATCGAATCGACATAGTTTTAACTCATATATGTGAAATTTTCTTGTCAAACTACCCATAAAAATTAGTCGTTTTCTTTGAAAATTCAATACTTATAATTTTCTTACCTGTTTGTATATATATTGACTATTTTTAATTGAAATTACATTTATTTATTTTTAAAAATATAATTCTGCAAATAAGCTTTTAATTTCTTAATATATATTATATTATAATATAAAATCATTAGTTGTTTTCAGATTATGAGCCCGCAAATGCTCTCTTATTATTAACGATAATCAAATTATTTAAATAATCATCAGCAGGAGCTTGCTAGGAACTTAATTAGGACTTTTGGAAAAGTCATTATTAAACCGTTGTTCGGTTAATAAAATCATCTTTGATATTGTGATCAATTCTTGTCTTACTTAATTTTTTTTTCTACCTTCATTCTTTAGAATAAAACACTACAAATTGCTTTATAAATTATAAACTTTAAGAGCAACCCTATTACTAATTTTAATAGATTTGAATTTATGTCTCCTGTCTTTTTTACTTCTTAGATTTCTTACAATAATTATCTTTTGTTTAATCTTATTAATTTATGTTAACATTCTATTCAAGTTAAATTATGGGTGGAGAATTTTTATTTCTATATATATGTATTTAGAATCACTTGGCTACTTTTGAAATTAAATGTGAATTCACTCAGGTAGAAAGAAAAATGACATGAAGGACTTTTTATGGATTTGTTTATTTCATTCTATTTCCTTTAGTCAGAACGTTGAATTACCTAATTACAGCTTATTTGAATATCAAATGCTTGTTTTACTCTCAGAACAATTTTTTTCCTTGATGCATACTTCCCTTCTACTTTTCCTTCATATTTGTCAAATTTCACTGCAGTAAATCTTAGAACTTTTTTTTTAATTATTCAAACCTGTTAAGCGGTAACCATTAGAATAAATTATGTTAAAAATTGATTGTCAAAAATTACAAAGGATTTAATAATACTTTATTATGTTTGTGTGCTAATCTTTTTTAAAAAATTAATATATATATATTATTGTTCACACGTACATAATAAGATCTTGTGGTATAATTAGATCATATCCATCTCCATGCGTAGGATCTGGGTTTGAATCTGGGATGATGTTTTTAATAAGGTTTAGATTTTTCTTTCGGGTAATTTTTTATAACTAAACCAGCTAATAATCTAATTTCGGATGGTGAGTTTTAGCTTATACAGTATATATAAAAAAAACTATTGAAATCTTCATCAACTATCAATTAGCATTCATGCAATGGATTACTTAAAGGTTGTTTTACATTTATTTTTACGCGTATGTAATTAATCTTTATTTATGCTTTGAAAAAATGCACATATAAATGTATGTGTTAGCATATATATATATATAAATTATTAGTAATAATCGATTGATTTGATGCTCATAAGTTAACTTAGAAATAAAATTCACAATATATTATTAGTTATAATATGCACAAGATATATAATCAATGCTAATGTATTATATTTTTTCTACTTTCAAAAAATAATGTCAATATAAGCATAAATTATCATGGATGTAGTTAAGAGCCCTATCATGCAAAAATATATTTATATATTTGTGCTTTGATATAATAAGAGCAAAATATATTACATCCTTCATATTTAACAGTAAAATATTAGTCTTACATAAATACATTTAACTGCTATCTGAATTGTAGAAAATAATAGTGAAGAGACATGTTAGAGTAAGAAGAGGTTTACCCTAATTTAAATAAATATTTTAGTACATACTGTAATTTCTGTATCACTGTTTATTTTTTCGAACCTTCACTTTTATATCTAGATAAATATATAAATGTCTTAAATTTTTTGCACAAAAGCAAGAGATAGCTAGGCTATAGGGTATTTCAACAAAGCTGTTGTTAAAGGCCTTTTTGGAGATAGTGATTATTGATTACCATCTTCTTGACATAATTCATTTTAACATTTTAATATTGACAGGTGGTACATTGTGAACTTTGAAATAAGATTTTTATCTTATTAAAATTTATGTACATATCGTTAAAACCAGTCAATACATAAACGATCCCAATGTCATTAACAATCAATAATCTCAAACTCTTGTCAAGGCAACATTCTTTTAACAATAAAGGTTGAATTATGTAGATACTAAATATTGCAATATGACCACAGAGATTGTCCTTTTGTAGTCCAGAAAAAAAACACACACAAAAACAAATTTCAATACTGATTATCTTTTTAGTTTTCTAAAACTGAACTTATTTGTTTTAAAAATAAATCTGGTTTTGAAACAAAAATAAAAAGGCCACCAAACTGTTGTCCGCTTAATATACATTTTAAGACCCATACCAACAAACTCACATTTTAGAAAATAATTCTAAAATTAATTATAGTTAAAGTTCAATATGGCACATTGAAATCACCAGTTAAAATTATAGGATGGGGATTAGGAGGAATAAGAAAATTTATGTCTTATTAATCTCAATATTAATTCTGTTTTGTTGTAAAGTTATGCTATTGAAACAGTAAGATTCGTATTCGAATCTTAAGTTTCACCTTTTTCTATCGTCTCTCACTCACCGATCTATCCTACCCAAATTTAAACTTTTTGGTATCGAATTGTGTGTGTAGCAATATTAAAAATGGATAGATATATGTAGAATTCACCATAAACACGCACACATTTCGATATCAAATTTAAGGCAACAAATAAAGATAAATAATATAATTTAGATTTCTTCTTTTAGTTATATAAAAATATACTATTTATTTTGAATTGTAAAATCCGTTATTTATTGCTTTGTTTAAATTTCATTTAGTAATAATTTTAGAAATAGATTGTAATATTTAATTAAAGTAAAAATAATCATATGTTCCCTTTTGTATTTGAAATTTTAAAAGCAATGGTCGGTGAGAGATAATGGATTAATTAAAGAAAAATCCCCCAAAATGTAATTATAAAATGTAAATGTAAACAATAGAAAGGCAGCTTTCTCTATAATTAAACTTAACAAAAATGCATTGATTATTCTCAGGGTAGATTAAGTGGAATCCAAAAATAAACTATAACAAAAATGTAAAAGATAAGATCTAAGAAAGGAGGCCATTTTAGACTTTCTAGAAACTTTCAGTTGAACTTTAGCTTTGCTCTCGAGTGGTTGAGAGTCGCCAAAGATATATACTGTTTTTACGTGCCACAGTATACGTGAGTAGAAAGCGCCAAAAACTATTCTTCCCAGAGATGGTCGATTGTTTGCCGAGAACCTACGCCTATGCCCACCATAAAATCAACCAAAGAAGATCTGCTGCCCCAAACAATTAGAAAACTGCTGCTACTATTCAAGTAACTAAATCACCTAAATACTGTAAAGAACTGCTAATGCTAGCATCATGAACAATTTTCTGCTGATCACTGAATCGGAAAATTTTTCTCATAAAACAGGTACCTGTATCCAAATTCTCTAGAGTACTCTACTAATATCCTGCTATAGCTCATTCATCTTTTTATAACTTATAAACTATAAACTGTAAATTCTCATTTGTAAAACTATAAATTTAATAATTAATATTATGTAAATTTCTTTAACAATCTAGCCTGCCTAACTCTATCTTTCTTGGTACGTATGTCTAAAATCTACATTTTATTATATAATTATCGCATGCTCATAATTTTGTAAGTATAAATCTATGATTGCTTGAAACAGTGGATGTGTGTCAAATTTTCATTAATATTTACTTTCATAAATAACTTAATATTTTCATATAAATTGACACGCATTCAATGCTTCATTTATTGTAATGCAGGGGTCTATTGCTTAGCAAATGGCTGATGTATTAATTATAATAATCACCCAGTTTACATATTGTTTATATTTTATTAAATTTTAATTAATAATTCCATAAAATTGCATTTCTTTGAGAGTCGCAAACATTCTTTATTAAATGTTGATAATGTAGGGCCGAGTTATAAAATATATTTAAATCTTAACAGAATCGTATGTACATTATACATGTGTTACATTTTAGAGATGCGATGACCCATTACAAGCCTTGAATATTCTGGATTCTATAGGGTTGAAATTAACCCCAGTCATCCTACACAAGTGGACATAATAAATGCTCCTGTAGGGCTTGACGACTGCCATGCAGCCAGAAGGCAATTGTAGCATGAACCACTTGTCCCTGGTTATGCTTATGTGACACCTTATCTCTTCAGGCCTATGGCAAATGCCAACCCATTTTTATAAACTCATTCATGGCTGTGCAATTTCAGTATACTGCCACTTCCTATCACCTTTCTAAACATACCACATTTTTCTTTATTAACTTTATTATTCTATGTATAACTCCATCCCTGCATTAGTGACATAATTCACTCTCAAATAAATGTTTGCCCCTAGTTAGTAAATATATTTAATTAAATAAATATAGGTCCACCACTACTATTATAAATCTTACTTTAGACTCTTGTATTGCAAAAGTATAAATCCCTAAAGGCATGCCTTAGAAATACTTGCTCGAGAATTTTAGGTAGCTAGATTACGTCATCAAATAAATGTATTTCTCTTTGTAAACATAACAGTATCGGAAAATACCGCTATTGAGATCTTAAATACAAATTATTATTGGTAAAATGATTTCATATAAATGTTTCTAAATAAATAAATGTATTTCTTTAATATATAACAGTATCGGAAAATTCTGTTACTCAATTTTAAATATTACCAAATATTGTTAGTAAATGATTTATTATTAAAATGTTTCAATAAATAATGTCAAACTATATGTCTGCCATTACTTCTTTATTTATTTATTCAATACCCATTCCATATATTTTCTCGATTCTGTAAGATAAATGTTTAAGATTAATGTTCTGATTGGCTAACTTGAAATAAGATTCTTGATTCTCTTGCATCTCCCTGATCACCATGCCTAAAGAAATAATTACTAACATGGCATCAGATGTGTTGTTTCATAGATTGTATTGTGGAACCAATAAACTATGTTCGAACTCAGTACTATGGGTGGCTTCGCTACCTAGATGGTGCTGCCGTTATGTGTGGTGGTCAAATTCTGTACTATGTTAACGAATCACACGTGTCTGACTGTTACACTATGATTATGTTTATTGTATGGGAAGTGTAATAGTATGTTATTGTGCTCATATTGAAATCAAGATACAAAATTTGAAATTGCTTAAATAGAGAATTGTTGTGTATAATCATTCCTACTCCAACTATAGATACATCAGACTGTGATAACTTATGCAATCCAATTTTATTAAGATATCTATATGGGTTAATATTTTATTTCAGTAAAGAGAGTTATATTTGAGTTAAACTGTGTGAGCCTGTTGCTGAGGGCAAATAAGCATTGAGGTGAGTTGATGCCCTTACATTAATCTTAGTTATATTTAAATTCATTCAGAAAAGACTGAGCGTTATTTGTTTTATGTAATATATTTTATACTGCATTTAAATATTGAAAGTTTATGATTTGTGGGCTTTTAGTTGCATAGGCTGTCATTTATCATGGCATTAAATCATGCAATGCATTTCTTTAATAACCCTATAGTATAAACTTGCATATACATTATATGAAATAAAAGGCAAGAGTGCAACTGCTGTTAATTGATAAATATATAGCATATATCATATAACTATAGTGACAAACTAATATTTTTAAATCTAAGATTTCTCTCTGTTTTTAGGAAAATTAAATTTGGTATATTTAATACAAATTAAATTGGAAAAAATTAATTCATATACTCAATGAATTTCAATATTGGTAATGTTCTTGTTAAAACCAATCCATTTTGCATCGACTTTTTATGAGAATAATTAGTCTGTGAATATTTCTTCCAAAGATGCAAAATCACTTCATATCTTTTTGCAATCTACCATTCATATTAATAATAAAACAGAATGTGAAGAAAGGAATAATATTTCAATACAATTTTTGTCTGAAAGTGAAAAAAAATTCATATCAGTCATAATTAATTTTAATATTCTAAGAATATCTTTCAAAAAGCCAAATTCTTATGTCTCAAATAAATACTCTTCACATGCAATAGTGCTTATAACAAATGTAAAAGAAATAAGTGAAGACAAAATATTTGATAATATATAACAAATCTGAATGAATAATAAACTGTGAATGTCAAAGAATTCAATAAATGGATGAAAAAATATATAAACAAATGAATTTCTGTTCAAAGAATTCAGTTCTATTTATGTTATGACAAAAAAATTATATAAAATCACCAATCAAAATATACCAAAATACTTTTCATAAGAAATTTATTTATCATTAAAGAAATATTTCAAAGAAATGTGTTATAGTTTTAATAAATTTGCATGTCATTTCTGTACAAATTGCCACTCAATTTATAAATTTCCAACAAATTTATTTATTTTTTGTTGATTTTGCTATATTAAATTACATATAAAATTTCATATATTCTGGTAACAAAGATGAACATCTTGATTTTGATTTAATAGTTCCAAAATTACCTAATCAGTGATATGACATTTTTCTTAATAACCACATATCTCATTCTTTTTTGAAAAGAGTTCTCACAAGTTTATTGAAATTTTTCATGCTAAAAATCTACAGCCAGCTTCTCAATTCTGTTTTATACATGGATATTTATTTATTCACATCTTAAATAGACACATTTTAATTTTCTCTCCTTAGCTACACATTATCTAAGCTATCAATTTTTTTATTTCATTTTTCAATTTATTCCATGGTCAATGTTGTGATAAAAATGTTTTTTTTTATTTTATCTTTGTTGCAGTTTTTAAAAGTATATTAGTTATTTTCATATTAATATCATTCAAATCTGGATCATGTTCAAAATCTACAAATACTTGAAACCGATTTGTAAGTTCTAATTTAAATTCATTAGAATGCTTCTGAAGATTATGAATATCAACTGTAAATATTGTTTTTCTTAATAATTTTTGTCTCTCTAGTTTTGCATTAACACGTATCTTACAACTTACTAATCGGTGATCACTTCCTGTGTTAAATTTATTAAGAACATTACAATCTTGAAATATATATTTCTGTTAGTCAAAATTTAATCCAATTCTGCTGTACCTTCATTTGTATTCTTCCACGTCCATTTCCTTTTAATATTTTTCTCAAAAAAAGAATTCATAATATAAAGTTTTTCTTTTTCTGAAAACTCCACAAGTCTGTGTCTTCTCTCATTTCTATTACCATAACCAAAATTACCCACAGCACTTTCATCTTTCATTTTTTACCAATTCTAGCATTAAAGTCTCCCATAAAAATTTTAAAATGTTGTTTACTCTGATCAAAAGCCTTTTGTACATCCATATAAAAATCTTCTATAACTTCATCAATATGAGAACTTGTTGGGGCATAAACCTGAATTATCTGCATTTGGTATCTGCTATTAAGTTGTATAACTAATTTTGCCACTCTGTCCGATACACCATCAATCTCCACAATGTTGTTCTTCCACTTTTTATTTATAATGAATCCTACTCCACTTGTATTTCCAATATTTGTGCCTTTATAATAGAGTGCATGTCCACTTTTCTTCTAACTTCACAAAGTCCAGTAATGTCTTATGTAATGTAAATAATAAACAAGGTACTTATAATCTCAACAATTCATCAAAATTATGTAATGGTGATCCACTTCTGTGACCATACATCCAATCAAATTATCATTACTAATTACCTGGTCAGAAAGTTAATTTCTGAAAAACCATTTTTTTTATTTAACATAATAAAAAGACTAATCTATTTTAAGATTTTACTTTTAAAATACATTATAGTAACAGCTTAGTTTTTAATAAAACATTAATATTCTAAATACTAACATTAGGCTAAAAAAATAATGAAATTTTAAAGTTACAAAAAGTTTCTCTTCCTTTTGTAATGGACAGAAAGTTCTGAACAAAATCATGCTCCTCCCTCAGTGTTACTTAATGAAATATATAAATAATAAAATAAAATCTGATAAAATCTAGGAAAAATATTGAATATCCTGAAAAGATAAATGTTTATTCCAGTCCTTTCTAAATGTCTGATCCAAGCATGCTATATCTCCATAAAACAATAATTAAGGATCCATTTTTATGTAAAAATATTTCTTACACATGTTTTTTTTTAATTCCAGCTGTTGTATGTAACAGATATATCACAATAAATATAGCACATGTAATATTTGCATTTCCATTAGTCAAAACATTAATAAAAACATTGTATATTATAAAATCATCCATTTAGTACATTTTCAGCAGACATGTATTTTATAAACTAAAGGTAAATATTTTTTTCTTTAAAATATTTAAGACTTTTATTCTTAAAATGTATATATTTCAACTAAAGATTTTCCAAGACATTCATTAACTGAAATAATATCAATCTTTTAAACAGATGTACTATAGCTCATTTATTCTAGATAAAATCATTTCAAAACATATAGTTTATTTATTGATTTTATTAATAATAAGTCATTTTAAAAGTATAAAATGTTCACCAGTCATTTTTCCAATTTTTCTTCCAATATATCATTCTCAAATGTAAAAATCCATTTAAATTACACTTTAAAGATAAATTAAAATATAAAATGTGTTATTATCATTCATATAACAAACCAGTTACTCAAGCATGTCATAAAGAAAAATATTTTTAATCTAGTTATGTAACTTAAATGCAGAGTATTAACTCTTCTCTTCCTTTTCTCAAACTTAATATTATGATAATGATTTTTTAAATAAAATGTTCATTTCCTCTTAATTAACTTATGCTTTCTTGACAAATTAGTCTCAGTTATTAAAGTTAAATGTTCCTTCATTCTAAGCATGTTATTTATAAAAATTTAAATTCCGTATATAAATCTGTGGTCTTGTAAAACATTCTCTGGCATTTGGTGTGCATTATCCCAATATTCAAATGACTACTATTGTGTTCCATAAAATTATTGTAGTTTAAATTCACTTTCAAGCAGAATCCTCTAACAGGGAACTTTTGGTTTTTTATTCAGTCATAATTAAAATAGTTATAAAAATTATATTATTCAAACACTTTTAAAAAAAATAATAATTTTAAAAAAATCCTACTGTTATAATAAAAAAATATTGATTATAAATTTCAAACTACTGTTACTTTTACCATTATTTGAAACACTTCTATTGTCTTCTATGTCTAGACTGGATTAAACCTGTTTTTATACTAGTCTAATTTAATGATTTTATTGGTTAATTCTGCTTGTAAAAACCTGTTAATTTACACAACTAAATTTCATCTTTTAAAACTAAGTTTTAAAACTATGAGTCATCATTTATTAAATATTAAGAGATTTATTCAATACTTCAAATATTAAATATTTTTTATCTAAATATTAAATATCTTCATAACACAATTTAAATATTTTAATGACCCTAAAAATATTAATTTTGAAACAAAATATTATATTTAAACAAAATAATTATAACTTTAACTATTATTTTTAAAACATTATCTTTATCTCTAATTTTTGCTACATTTATAATGTGTCAAATTTTATTAACCAGCTAAAAATCAAAGTTTTCTTTCATGACTTTTGAAAGCTCATACATAAACACAATCATTTTAAGTCATGTGATACTGTCAGAAGATTCTAGATTAGTTAACTTATTTATTATTTAAATAATATTTTAAACAAAAATAATTACTTTAGTCATATTATATAAAATATTTACTGCTATAATCAAGATATTTGTAGCATCTTTTGAATATAATAAATAAAAACTAATACAATCTTTTAAACAATATATTATTTTAACTTATATTAAAATGACTAAACTATTTAAACATATTTATATGCTCCTATTTACTGAGTTTGAACTCCTACTACCTATGACATCATAATTACATATTAAAAAATCACTTAATTTTTTTTTTTTTTTTTTAAAGTTACATTTTAAACCTTACCTTATCTATCTATACCAACTATAAGGGTACAATATATATTAACACATATTTAATTTGAAGTTGCTAAAATTTATAATCTATTTGCTATAGATTTAATGAGTCTTTTAATATAAAATTTTCGTAAAAAATGTGTTTAACGTTTTGAAGTGAATTTATAATAATTAATAAATATATTGATGTTTTTTTTTTTATAAAACTTTATCAAACATTTTTGCAAAGTTCTTTGTGGAAAAATGTTTTTTTTTTTGTTTTATTGATGTCAGTTCAAACTTTTAAGTGTAATAGGAATTTATTTCATTGAAAAATATCTTTATGAGATATAGAAGTGCAATACTATTAATCTAGGTTTTTTAATTTCCTAGGCTTTCCAAAATAACAATTTTGATGAATTAATGAATTTAATTCTATATTATTAAAACACTCATGTGGCATTGAAAACTTAAATAAATATTAAATGTAAAATTTAAATAATAATTTTAGTATGATGTTGATTCTATATCTTATTTAGTAATCAATAACATAATCATTGATTAATTAGTTTTTCTCTTTATTTTATTAAATGTAAATAATAACAGTAATGTAACTATCAATTTTAATATCTACTATATATATATATATGTGTGTGTGTGTGTGTGCTAAAATTTTCGGTAAACAATATTATTTTTATAAGTTGAGATCTGTATAGCAATTAAAATAATAAACATTTACCCATTTCCATTGCTTGTTTTGAATATCAATTTTTTTTTTTTTCATTTATTCCAAGTAATAGATCTGATATGCTGGACTATTTCCATCATCTATTAGTTAATGTTGAATGTATTGAAAATTTTAAACTTTATTTAAACTTTCCAAATTCAAACAATTAGTTAGTAATAACACACAAATAGACAACACAGATTAGTATTTATGTGTTATTACTAACTAGTTGTTTGTATTTGGGAAGTTTAAATAAAGTTTAAAATTTTCAATACAGTCAACATTAACTTATAAATGATGGAAATAGTCCAACATATCACATCTAATAATATACCATCATTACAAACCTTCAGACAAATTCCTGGTAATAGTCTATAAAATTTAATAATTAAAATTGTCTTTTTTTAAAGATAAATATAATAAATGTTTGTTTTAAAAGTTAGCATTTATTACTGTTTTTTAGAAAAAAATAAAAATCACAAATTAAGTACAATAATTGGCAACTAAAAAAGCCAAAATATAAATATGATCCTTATGTTAATTAATATTGATTTTTGCTTTTATTTTAAAAAGAGTGTATATTAAATTATTTAATATATTGTTCTGTTATTTGTTAATATCTATGTATTTAAGATTAAATAAAAAATGTTATTTAAATAAATCATAATTTATACTTAAATTCAAAAAACCTTTTTTATAATTTTGTTTGATTTTTTTAAGTTACCAAAGTTTGACATTGTATATATACATAGTTGTGTATGTGTGTGTTTGGTTCATCTAATTAGAGTTATAATTAAAAAAAAAATAGGATTCTTTTAAAATAAAAAATTAAATTAACTATTACATTTCAGCTTAATATAATTTAATGGATGTAAGTAAGATAAACTGAATAATATTAAAACTGTTAATAAAAGAAAACTTATATTGTGACAATGTAAATACAAAAAAATGAAAATTTGATATCATAACAAATTTTCAATGGAATATTGTACTATTCTATTTTTTAAAATTAGCTATTATTTTAAACATCTGATATTCATTTTTTATTTCTTTTTCATGTAAGAAATTGTAGTAGCTTTTAATTTTGTTTAATAATTTTACATAAGATAGTTTCTCATTACTTATTCTGAAAACATCTATAATTTAATAAGATATTTCAGAAGAAGGCAATTTAAGCATTAAACACACTAAAATAAACTAATTAAAAATTTATTTTTTAAAATTTTATCTATTGTCGTTAAAGTGTATTAATATATAACTAAACTTGTAATAACAATTTTTTAACAGTGATGATATTTTTATACTTTCAAAGCAATTTTTTAAAATGTTTTCAAGTTTCAAAAGACTTTAAGCATATATACAATAATATATAACAGATAAAATATCAATATTCTTTTTTATAAAAAAATTCACACTATAGACCAATGCTAAATTTACAAAACTGTGAACTGCAAATTCTGGTTTAATTTCTCAGTGGCTTTGGTAAATAGACATTTACTATCAACAGTTGCATAAAAAATTATGTGCAATAAATAATCTTCTAGTGTCACATTTATAAATGCATATATTGGTGATTGTTTATCTTTTCAACATGTGTGTGATGAAGTATGTCAGCCATATGAGATAGCATGGATAGTTGAGGGTCATGTGAAAGTCTGAGTCCAAACCCCTATATATTACATATTGGAGTGCAGATATGAAAAAGCCTGCACTGTAGAAAAAATTAATATATTAAAATGTGTTAATATAAATTCTCCCATTTCCATTTTTTAATAATAAATAACATTTTAAAAAATCACAAGTAAAAATAAGAAATATAAATTGGATGCCATTTAATCCAAATACCTGTTATTTAAAAAACTTTTTTATTATTTATACCTAATTTTAAAGATTTTATTTAACTTTTTTTAAACAAATTAATTTCTCTGAAATATATTTACAAACAAAACTAAAAAAAAACCTCAATAAATATCTTTAAATTATTAAGCTTGTTTGCATAGAACTATATGCTTTTTCTTACCTTAGGAGAGTTTGGATTTATAATAAAGTCTTAAATGATCTATTTTTGAAATCTAAATATTCACAAGTCTAAAAAAACCTTTGAACTAGAAACTTCAAATTAATATTATTTTACCTGTGTGTGTTATATGTTAAAGCAATGGCTTTTTAAAAATTTAGCAGTTCTAATAAGGTAGTCCAAGCTGTCTCTTTACTTTATTCAGTTGAGAATTGAGACTGGAAATTTTTATCTTTGTGTTCACTGGTTTACCATTGTGCTAAACTGCCTGATATTCAATTGCAACATTTTATTTTATATTGTGACAATTAGATAAAATTTTCAGATAACCATTGAATTTTAAAATTAAAATATTTATTAGATTTTTTATAATAATTGGTCATTGAATCAGAAATAGCTAAAAACCAATAAGAAACTTAATTTGATGATGACAATAATCCAGAATACTTGTGAAATATATTGTTTCTTTTTATATTTTTCACAATAATATTATGCTGTGTGTATATCTCCCATCCTGTTTAATTGATTATGAGTTTAATAAGTTATGTACCATATTCTATCTGATTGATAATGTTATTTCACATTCAATTATCAACAATGTTGACAAATGTATGCTTACAAATATCAGAGCTACCAAGAATAAGTATAGGGGATTTGAACACACACTTTTAAGCCCCTTCACTATCCACACTATCTCATACTACTGATACACATGACCACATGCAGAAAAGATAAATAATCACCAATATACATATTTTATGCTAAACCACCACTCATCAGTTGGTCCAGACTATCATCTCCCATGCATATATATATAATCAGTGCTCAGTTTATATTAAAATAGCAAATCCTTACACTTTAATAGATAGGCTTCAACCCATTCCAACCTCCAACTCTTCAGCCATCCGTACCATTGAAAACCTGATGATAGAATTCCTAAATTCCATGGATTCATTCTAGTCTTGATCCTTTGTCAACATTTAGAGTGCTTTCAATTCATAGCCTGAGGGAGGGTAATTTACTCCCTTTGTTTACATATACATTGAGCTAATTTAATTTAAAGTTTATACTTATGTAAACAAAGTGAATAAATCTCTCTTTCCCAGGGTATGACTTAAAAGCACTCTAAATGTTCAACAAAGAATCATTTGGATTCATTTACAACATTTAGAGTGCTTTTAAGTCATAGCCTGGGTGAGGATGATTAATTCTCTTTGTTTACATATTCATTGAGTTATTTTTAATTTAAACTATTTATATATACTATATATATATATATATGATTTTAAATTAAAACATTAAATTGTAGGAATGTTAAGCAGAAAAAAAACTCAAACATATAAAATGAAATATTTCCGCATAATAAAATAATATTTCAATATTAAATATTTTTACATATAATATTTAGTTTAAATAATAACAGCAGCAAAGATAAAATTTAAGTTAATTGAGATCACAACTTCATTCAAATTATCTTATAATCTAATTTACAATGACAAAGTTAATCATTACCCATTATAATAACTTTATAAAGTGAAACAATTAATTTTCTTTGTAAATTATATTACAAACTAATTTGAGTGAAGATACATGAATATCTTCGATGATTTATGTCATGCTCACTGGTATCACTATCTGTTTTAAACATTTAAAATTTTGGAAAATGAATGAAAGAATTCATGTTTATTCATTACATTTATAGCTTTTACACTGGAAGGCATTGCACTATTGTGGCAAACATTTAATAGTTTGGAGTTTATCTCTAATATATATATATATATATGTGTGTGTAGAGAGATAGATAGATAGGTAGGTAGGGACGTAGGTAGGTGGGTGGATGGATGGACAGTTGAGAACATATGTTTAACATTTGTTCATGTATATTTGGCTATTGATAATGTGAGCATAGACATTTAAAAATATTGCAGCAACATTCCAAATATCAGATTTCTGACAATATTCTTAAACATTTACTATTTGAATGATGATTTCTATTCTGTAGTCTAAACATCAGTGTAATGCTAATATTAACAGCAGACATATATATATGGTTAAATTCGAAAACTAAGTTTTAATTTTTTATCCACGAAAATCTTCACTTTAATATATATTAATCAGTTAACTTATTTAAAAATTCTTTTAATATTAAGAGTATATGGGATGCAAGAGGAATTGTGGTTACTGTTTAATATAAATTTATATTTTATACTTGAGAAGTATGCTTGCAGCAGTAAAACCATTCGTTGTGTTTTAGAGTTTATTTTCTTTGGCTAGCCTGGATTATTTGTGACTTTGGGGTGAGTTTGATATATATAACTAAAAATTGGATGCACAATATTAGCTTCTAATAGTATTTTAGCATATGTTTAACTCTTTAACTAAAACATTGTCAAACATACAAATACAACCACTCTCCTATTTTAAATTAAAGCATTTGGTTTATCAGATCAATAATAAATTATTCATATTTTAGATATAAATAAATAATCATAATATAACTCCGAGAATTTAGTGAGCTATAACTCAGAAAATGTAACAAACATAATATGAAAAAGAACATTTTAGTTTTATTTTAGATGCTGATGAGTTATTTATTTATATATATATATGTTGATATAAAGATTTTCACAGGTTATGGATATAAATGATATATTTTGTGGGTTCATCCATGTATAATTTTGATTATAAATATACTGATGTTTCACCTTGATCATAGAAGCCATCAACTGGGTGATAAATAGAATATTATAAAAATGGTTGTAAAGATATTGCAAACATTGATTTAAAACAATGTTAAAATTCTACCAATAGAAAAAGATCATATATGGATGATAATATGGCATATATACACATGGAAATAAACCAATGCATAATGCTAGCTGAAAATCCTAATACAAAATTTTCAAATCACCTTCCCAAATGTTGTTTTTTTAGCAATACTGACTAAATATAAAATCTGAACTTTGAACAGCATGACTCAAAATGATATTTTTTTGAGTAATACTATTTGAGATTCACACTTTACATTTACTCACAGAGGGAGTTGCTGAAAAAACACAATATTTGCAAGACAGATTTAAACATATACATATTCCCCCCCCTTTTTTTTTTTTAAAAATTTTTATAAAAAAAAAAACCAGGCAAAACCCAATCCCTTCTATATAATCATTCAAAACCAGTCAACACATAGACAATCCCAATATCAATAACAATCAACACTTTCAAACAGTTGTCAATGCAACACCTTTATTGTTAAAATAAGGTTGCCTTGACAACTGTTTGAAAGTGTTGATTATTGTTGATTTGGGATTGTCTAAGTGTTGACTGTTTTTTAATGATTATATATATATATATAGAGAGAGAGAGAGAGTGAGAGCAGATATTTAGGAATTATTTAAATTTGAAGAAATTGTGCAACTATAAAGGAGACCTCTCACGTCCAGTGGCTTTGATTCCAACCTTTCCCATTGATATCTGAAACTGTAGGTAATAGCAAATCTTATATAGTACATGTGTTTAACATACATACACATACAGTTACTAAACAATTATAAAAATAATTCACAAAATATACAATAATACAATTATGAAAAAAACAATACAGCAATAAATAAAGTAAAACAAAATGACCTCATGACTGATTCAGTACAAGCTGAGTATACTTATCATTGACTGATAGAAGTTTAATGATGGTGCACATGATGTGAGATCAAATTTATCAATTGAAATTTATGAATTTCTATTTGTTTTTATTTTTCAAACTATATGTTACCAAGTCCTGAATTAGTGATCCATGAATACGGGCAAACTGTTTTTATTTTTAAAAAATAGAAATGGATAAATAGTAATGAAAGTTTATAGTCATGCAAATGATGATTAACATTTTATAATTTTGCAAGTAAAACTATAATGAAATTTCAAAAAGTTATTTTTTTTATATATCTGTCATTTTTTCACATCTACCAGACAAAACATCACATGATTTCTCAACTGGTTTGCAACATCTGAATTTAAAGCAGTAACTCATATAACAAATAATTTGTATGTTTAGAAAGATGCATAAATGCAAAACATTTGCATTATTCAGTTATAGACAATCCTCCAGATATATGAAGGAGGAAGAATATAAAGAAGTATACCTATTGTTTATTAAAACTTAGTGTCATATGTTGTTGATAGAGGGTGATTTAATTATATTTAAAGAGTTGAAATGGGTCATTCTCAAAACATTATATAAAGTATTTGGGCTGTAAATACTTATTATTATTTAATATTAACATTTAAATCATCATTGGCAAGATTAAAAATGAAAGAAATTTCATGCTTGCATAAATAAATTTACAGATGAGGCATTGTAATTATATTTAAACAGTTGCAATGAGGTAATCTCAATATATATCTTAACATTGGTTTGTGACTTATAATCTGGTAACTACCATTCCTTTTTAAACCTTACAGAAGTGGCATAGATAAGAAGGAAGAATATCGGAATAACTGGTGAAATATGAAAAATAAATAACCATATAATTAACTGATTGGGAGAAGATTTGAACAATCAAATTACAGGATGAGACAAGATATATCAAATATAATGATTGCGATTCCAAAGTCCATCATTCTAAATTACACAAGATAGTGATTAGATGAGATATTTTGTGAAATCCAGATGTTACCAATCTCTTGATTATTTGAGGTTTTTTGTTTTTTCCGTTAGTATATTTGTATAAGATAAATTATATTTGTTCAGTATTATAAGATATATGAATTATAAGATATATATAATTCATCATTACATCAGTAACATGCATTTTCACGCATTATTAGTTAATTTGAAGATGCATTTTTTTATATATACTTTAGAACACACACGATTATTTATAATTTTTAAAAATGTAAATGTGTAACTATTAGATTATTTTAAACAAATTTTTTAAATCTAAATAATGAAATATAGCTGTAAAAATAGTAATAAATTTGTTAAACTTATGCTAATTACCTAATTTCCCAGAAAGCTACCTGTTATATTTTTACTGACTTAACTAACATGGCTGATAACATTAGTAAAAAAAAAAAACTTTTCTATTTTGTTAAAAAAAAAAATTGATTTTTGTTCTGGTTAATAAGGTGATAAAGAAGAAACATGACAAGCCATATTAAGAACCAAATTAACTGATTTTTTTTTTTCAAAAAAAGGAAAAATACTTTTTCGGTCTTACTATAATATTAATAAATCAAGCGATTAAAAAATAATTTGTCATAGATACTGTTTAATTAATGCAGAAACTTATATAGAGCTGGTGCCAGGGTTGAGTGCACAGAGTAAATATGAAACCTTTTTTCATTTAAAAAATAAAACAACGTAGAATGGAATTACAGAAACCAACTTATAAGTCTTTTATTTTTAATATATTGTTTTTTTTTATAAATTGCATAACGTTAAACTTTATGTTTTTATTATTAAGCGTATGGGCAGTTGTATTATGGGAGTCATGAGACATTTTAATTATCTTTGTTTAACCACTTGAATTTCTTTTACTTCTTTTAACTAGGAATCAATACCAGAAGTTTAGCTTTTGAGGTAGCAATTTTTAATATTGGATTAAAGCGCGTAGGAAGGTTCTTTTATTACAGAATATGAACAGAAAATTACTTCTAAAGTTTAAAGTTATTTGTCTTTAATTAATATATATATTAATAATAAAGTAACAAAAATGTTGACTACTCTTTTTTAAAATTCATTTTACGATTTTTTAGTTATTTTTTAGCAAAGATAGTCAGGGCAATTGAATTTTTATCTTACTGTTTTCAACTATAATATACGTGGTTCCGTGGGTGAGCACTATTTTTGACTAGGAATATTGTCTATACTTATGTTCTTTTGAAAGAAATATTAGTCTGCTATATTTCCCTGTGTAATTTGAATCTAACCAGAAATTTTCCTATTCAAGTATATGAATGATCATAAATCTTTAAAATACATATTTTTATGTTCGTGGGATTATTGTCATGTACTCCATAGAAAAATTTGTGTAAGCCTTTTGAAAAGGATTTAGATGCACGAGATATTGCTAAGCAAAATATTTCATCAATGCAAATGGAGTTTTTATTTCGAATATTATAAGCAAAAATTTCTATCTGTAATAGCTTATTGCAGAAATAGTTGATAGTGGTGATGAGACTACAGCCTTAATGAATATTACTTATGTAATCAATGTGCGTTTAAATAAATTTATAATTAGAACTTGTTGATGTATAAGTATGTCATTTTAGTACTTGCAAGAAGATTGAATAGCTGAACCTTGGAATAAAGAGAGAGGTAAGCCTTAGATAGATAATTAATTATCATGGTCCTTATTCCCAGGAGGCTGTAAAGTCACCAACCAAGGCAGTGGTTGGTGGCCGAAGATGGAAGGTGCTAAGAATCTCCTGAGTGTGCACCCAGGCTGCCATTTGATGATGACTTTTTATTTATATACTTACAACTGCAGATCACTTTCAAGTGAAGGAATATTGCAAGAATTAAAAGAACTGTCTTATATTAAATGGGACATTATTGGACTTTGTGAAGTTAGAAGAAAAGGTGAAGAGACAATTGATTTAAAAAGTGGACATGTATTCTACAATAAAGGCACAAATATTGAAAATACAAGTGAAGTAGGATTCATTATAAATAAAAAGTAGAAGAATAACATTGTGGATATTGATGGTGTATTGGACAAAGTGGCAAGATTAGTTATACAACTTAATATTAGATAACAAATACAGATAATTCAGGTTTATGGCCCAACAAGTTCTCATAGTGATGAAATAGAAGATTTTTATATGGATGTATAAAAGGCTTTTGATCAGAGTAAACAACATTTTAAAATTTTTATGAGTAATGCTAGAATTGGTAAATAAATGAAAAATTTAAGTGCTGTAGGTAATTTTGATTATGGTAATAGAAATGAGAGAGGATATAGATTTGTGGAGTTTGCAGAAAAAGAAAAACTTTATATTATGAATACTTTTTTTGAGAAAAATGTTAAAAGGAAATGGACATGGAAGCATCCAAATGAAAGTACAGCAGAATTAGATTATATTTTGACTAATAGAAAATACATATTTCAAGATTGTAATATTCTTAATAAATTTAACACAAGAAGTGATCATCGATTAGTAAAATGTAAGATACGTCTTTTAATGCAACGAGACAGAAATCATTAAGAAAAACAATATTTACAGTTGATATTCATAATTTTCAGAAACATTTTAATGAATTCAAATTAGAACTTACAAATTGGTTTCAAGTATTAGTAGATTTTGAACATGATTCAGATCTGAATTAAATTAATATGAAAATAACTGATATACTTTTAAAAACTGCAACAAAGATAGCTAGTAGAAAAAAGCAGCAATTGAACAATAAAATTTCTACTGAAACTAGAGAATTTATGAAGAAAAGAAGGAATATGAAGATATACAAATATGATGTATTAAAAAGAATTGAATATCTTGAATTTTGTAAAATGGTGTGGAAAAGAGTTGAAAATGATATAAGAAAGTATAACTGTGAACTAGCAAGGAAAGCTGTAGAAGATAATAAAATTCTTAAGAGTGTAAAACAACATTTTGTTATTGGTAGGAAATTTATATCTACAATAAGGAAAAAAGATGGAATTATTACTAAAAAGAGAGATGACATCATGAAATGGATAGAAGACTTCTATCAAGAATTATATAGTAATAAAGAACAAGTACCTCCTATATCTTATTATATCTTTCTAATTGCCCAGAATTTTAAATGAAAAAGTGAGATGTGTAATGAAATTTATGAAGAAAGGAAAAGCTCCAAGTAATGATGGAATTATAATTGATATATTAAAAGAAGCAGGTGAAGAAATAGAAAAATTTTAGCAAAGTTATATACCAAATGTCTAAATGATAAAGATATACCAGATGATTGGAAGA
Source organism: Epiperipatus broadwayi (assembly GCA_028023455.1). Lineage (NCBI taxonomy): Eukaryota > Metazoa > Onychophora > Udeonychophora > Euonychophora > Peripatidae > Epiperipatus > Epiperipatus broadwayi. Next base: position 1,594,533 of record JAQFVV010000154.1, read on the forward strand.
ATGCATATTAATATTAATATTTAAAAAAGATGATAAAAAAGATGTTAGAAATTACAGACCTATTAACTTTTTATTAGTTTTATATAACTCATCTGCAGAGAACATTGGATTTCCACAAACCAAGAGAACAAGTTGTTTTTAAAAGTGGTTTTAGCACAGTACATCATATCCAGGTATTGAGAGAAGTTATAGAAAGGACAAATGAATCTGAGTTGCCACTATGCTTAGGATTTGTAGATTATGAAAAGGCATTTGATTCTATATAAATTTCTTCAGTGATTAAAGCAATGGATCATCAAGGTATAGATCCAGGATATTGTTATATTGTGAAGAATATTTATAAAAATGCAACAGCAACAATTAGATTACATAATGATACTAGGAAAGTCAGCATTGAGAAGGATGTAAGACAGGGTGACTGCATATCTCCACAACTTTTTATAGCAGTGCTGCAAAAAATATTTGGTGGATTAAACTGGGAAGCTAAAGGAGTGAAAGTAAATGGAGATTATTTAAGTCACTTAGATTTTGCAGATGATGTAGCTGTTTTTGCAAATAATGCTTTAAAGTTGCATAAAATATTGCAAGAATTGTCTGATGAAAGTAGGAAAGTAGGACTAAAGATAAATGTTAAAAAGACTAAAATAATGTTTAATGGATGTTCTCAAAATATGAAAATAAAGATTGATTATGATGAATTAGAAGAATTTAACAGTTACAAATACCTTGGTCAGATTATTAATACAGATGGAAATATAAAGGATAAAATTAATTGTAGAATTAAACTTGGTTGGGGTTCTTTTGGTACAAATAACTTGATACTAAAAGGAAATATGCCTATGTGTTTGAAAAGAAAGGTTTTTAATAAATGTGTTTTACCAGTTCTTACTTATGGATCTGAAACTTGGACACTTAATAGAAGAGCAATACAGAGACTTCAGACCACTCAAAGAAGTATGGAGAGATGCATGTTAGGAGAAACAAGAATAGATCGAAAATGCAATATATGGGTAAGAGAACAAACAGGTGTTACTGACATCATTGAAAAAATTAAGACTGAAATGGAGTTGGGCTGGACATATTGCTAGAAGAGATGATAATAGATGGACAATTGAAATATTAAACTGGATTCCAAAAGATTGTAAAAGACCCAGAAAGAAACCACAACTGAAATGGATAGATGAAATAATTAAGTGTGCAGGGACGATGTGGAGAAGAGAAGCTAAAGATAGGAAAAGATGGATTGAACTTGGAGAGACCTTCACCCTGCAGTGTATTGATAATGTTTGATGATGACAATGATAATATCATGAAGCTTATTTTGTATTGTAAGTCTCATGGCAAGTGGATTGAGGTATAAAGGGAAACCCAGGAAAGGAATTGGCTGGTCCTAAAATATTTTGAGTGCATGGTTTTCTCATGTAGACAAACAATGTGGTGGATTTGTTTAAATTGTATTTAAGTTTATGGACTGAGATGTATTCATAAAAAAAAATTTGGAGTATGGGTAGTTGTTTTCAAGAGGTTAGTAAGATGTTGATGTCATCCACATGGGTGTATAAAATGTGTAACATGAAAATCAGTGGGCTAAGAGGCAATCCTTGTGAAATGGACTGAGTAAATGTAAATGATAGAGAGTTTTTGCCATTGAGTGTGACATGGATCTCTCTACAGAGCAGAAGATTGGTATGGTAATGAAAAATATATTGCTGATTTTTAAATAATTTTTTACATATATGCCACAGATGGAACCTCTTTTCTTTTGAGTCTATTTCTAATTCTTTTTGTTCAGATATTTCTAATACTCAATTATTAAAAATAAGTTTATGTTTATATTAGTTCTAGTTTCATATTTAAGATTTTTTTCCTGCTGGTATTCTTTCTGAGTATTTAAAAATTGGTGTTGTTATACACATTTTTAAACAGGTGATTCATTAGAAATTACAGCCTATTTTATTTATCTCTGTTATCAATAAAATATTTGAGATGATAGTCAAAGATAAAATGATATCATTCTTGAATATTCATAAAGTGATTTTTATACATCAATTTGTTTATATTGCTGGACAGAGTATTTTGGGTAGTCTTTATAGTCGAGCACACAATTTATCATCTTCACTGGATAATAATCTTAATACTGTGGCTGTGTATTTGAATTTATCTAAAGCATTCGCTTTTATAATTATACTTAATTATATATTATTTATATTATGTTGTTTTTGAAGTCATTTTGATTAATAGTTAAAAATATATCTAGAAGAAAGAAAACAGGCAATCAAAATACACATTACTGCTAATAATTTTAAAATGGTTAATCATTGAGTTTCTCTGACATTTGCACTTGCTCCCACATAATTTTTGTTTATATAAATGATGTTTTTGCTTTGCACTTAGACTCAGAAATTATTCACTGTCTTTTCATGCTGTATTATGTAATCTTCTTGAGCAGATGATTACATTTGGCTTTAATAAGTAACTGATTTATCCTAAATTGTCTAACAGTCAATCATACCAAAATGAGATGTTTTTTCTTCTTCTTATAAATATATTTACTTAATATCCTTGTATTAAATATAAAGATCATGGTCACAGTATATGTACTTGTGATAATATTATGTTTTTAAAAAGTATTGTTATTTGAGAATATTTATTGATTCTAGGTTATCCTGGTTAAGTCCTATTTCTTATCTATAATTTCAATTATGCCAAATTAATTGTTTGTTTTATTATGTAATGAAATTCTTGCCTAATCAGTTTTGTTGACTATTTATGTTGAATGTTATCAAAGTATATTGTCTTATAAATCTATGTTTGAATGATTGTACTGTTTACATTCTATCCCCATTACGTACATTTCATAAATATATTTGCATATTATTTTGGTAGAATCAGATTGACTTCTGTGCAAGATGTTCATGACATATCTTGTGTTTGTGTGTAAATATAGAATAAATATTGATATGTATTATTGACATTTCTTTTATATCATAAAATTTTCATTGTTAATACTTATTTAGCCAATAATTTTCATTTGAGATTATCAGACTTTAATTTGGAAAGTAGTCACAGACATTTCAATATTATGATGCCAGATTGTTTACTGTTGCTCATATTTCATTTCCTATATTTAAATAATATTTGAAACTTAGGTTATCATATTTCATGTAACTTTTATTATTGTATTAATCTTTGTAAACGTTTTTGCACATGATTAATGTATATTTATTCTTGGAATTTGATAGTTATTTCCTATATTTAAAAAAATGTTTCCAACTTTGGTTATCACATTTTATGTAAATATTTTTAGTTATTATTGTGGTTTTTTTAAATTAACCTTCATAAATTTATTGCTGAATATGATTATTGTATATATATTCTTTTATGTTTTTTTTAATAATTTTGAAATGTGATAATTATTATGAATATTATCTCACACAAGACTCTTCATATTTAGATTTTTTTTTCGATATATATTATATAATTAATAAATAAATAAGATAAATTGTTATTATTTTCTTTTGAAGATCCAAAATGTCTTCATTTCTCTTGTAATGTATCATTTCTAATTAAAAAGTTAACAAGAATAATTTCCTTAAAATGATAAGAAAGCAATATTTCCAACATCTAATTCAACCAAAGGTAATAAAAAAACCTTCATTTGAATCTTAACTTATATTAGCATTATAAAAAAATATTTTAATTAATTTAAGCCTTAAATTTAAAAAAAAATACTCTTGAAAATGAAATTGAAATATATTAAAATAAGGCTATATATAAAGAAAAGAATAATTATGAACTTTTTTCCTAATGATCTATTTAAAAAATTTGAATATCTGGAATTCTGTAAAACAAAATGAAAAAGAATAATGAGAACATGAAGAAATATAACTGTGAGTTGGCAGTAGAATCTAAAAGAGAGAATGAAATGTGTGAAAGTATTACCATGTATTTTATAAAGAAATTGATAGAAATTACAATAAAATGCTTCTTATAGTTACGCCAGTATCTTCTGAATTGACAAATATATTTTAAGAGAAGACTTGGACAGGCAATTAAATTTATGAAGAATAAAAATGCTTTAGAAAACAATGGATTTATTAACAATATCTTTAAAAAAAACAGATGAAGTGATTGACAAATTGCTGGTAAAGCTATACACCAAATGGCTAAATAATAAAAATGCACCCTATGAATGGAAGAATAATGTAATTAATAATGATATTTAAAAAAAGTAAAAAAGAAAATATTACAAATGATAATTATATAAGTCTTCTATTAACTCTATATTTACAAAAACAACCATGATCTTTATGATTATAATACAGTAGATCATATCCAAATATACTAAGAAAAGTTATGGAAAATATTCACAGTATAAATTATAGATTATGAAAAGTGATTAGATTCTAGATATTTCTATTGTGATTATAAATTTGGATAATGACAAATTCTGAAGAATATGTATCAAAATATAATAGCATTAATTAGATTACTATTTAAAAGACTGTTGCCAAGATCGTCAAAGATGTTTGTAACAGTTTTAAGAAAAATATTTTGCAACTTAGTTTCCAATCTAAGGAAATAAAAATAAATCTGAGATTATTTATCTAATGAAGTGGTTTTTTTTGTTTTTCAAATAATCTTTGAACATCAAAAAATGTTATAAGAACATTCGATAACAGCAAGGAAGTAACATTAAAAATAAATGGTAAAAAGATAAGTAATAGTCAAAGTGTGTTTTCACAAATAAGAATTAAAAGTTAACAACTACTAATGCTTTGGTCACATTGAAGGCAGATGTAAATATGAATGATATTTATTGTAGATAGTATGCTTTTGGAAAAAATATCATAAAATGTTTATGTATTTGAAAGAGAATATTTTTAATAGATTGTAACTGGTAGAGCTTAATCTTGGATGCTTAATCGAATATCAATTCAAAAATTTCAGATTATATAGCAAAGTATAGAAAAGTATGACAAAAATAAAATATATGAATGGGATAGCAAATAAATGTAATTAGTGACATTAATGGAAGAATTAAATGGCTGAAATAAAGCAGGTCTGAATATTTTGCTCAAAAAGTAACTAGTAAATTGGCAGTGAAAGTCTTAGGTGGATATCTGGTAGCAAATCTAAAGACACCATGCATGAAATAATAATTGAAGTAAGGTATTTTGGTAAAGTGGTGCGGAAAAGACTGAATGGAACAGTACTAACAGCTTTTTATAAATGAGAACAAAATGAAAAAGACACACTGTGATGACTGTGCAAACTAATCTATAAGTACAAATGCCTCTACATGTGTCATATTCTACTTCTTTATTTTGTATCCTGTGGTAGCATTTTTTAACTTCTGTAATAATCTCTTTTTTCTAAACAATTTCCATATTTTTCCTAACTGTGGTTTTTCATTCTATTCTAATCTATTGAAAACAATCGATATTACACATCTTTAGTGTTTTTTACATAATTTTTATAATGAAGCCCGAGTCTCCCATTAAAAACAGAACGCAGGTTGTCATAAAATATTTCCTTTTAAAAGTATATTAATATATTGTAATAAATATATGTAAACTGATGTTTAGCAGTTATATATATTAGAAAAATGTTTGTATGCTATAAATGTTAATTATAATCTATATGTGCAAAAAAAAGGGATAATGAATTTATTGTTTGGGAGTTCATAAGAAGGTCGAGTGCCAGACTTCCGCGTGCCAGAGTCGTTCCTGAGACCTTCCTAGCCAAAAAAAATCATGTTTTACCACGCAGGGTATGTGAATTAACAATAGTTATAATGAAATGCAATACTATATGTATTTATATATATATTTCAACATTCTCATATGTTGATTTATATACTAGTGTCAATTTTATTTATTTTCACTATTCTACTGAATTATTTAAATTTCCAGTTAAAGAAATAGAAAACCTAAAATGGGTCTTGTATATGTATTAAGTGGCTTATTTCCTGTACATGAGGGGTCAGACTGACCTTAGGTCAACATGGGTGTGACAAAAATCTCGGCCTCAGGGTGGCCTTTGAGCATTCCATCATCAGATTTTCAATTGGATGGACGGTGGAAGAGTTGGAGTGTGGAGTAGATTGAAACCTGTCCATTAAAGTATGAGGATTGGCTATCTTAATGTATATCTGAGCAGTTATAGCACATATGTGTAGAGATGGTAATCTGGACCAACTGATGATTGCTGGTTTAGCATGAAATACAGATATTGGTGATTATTTATCTTTTCAACATATGTGTTCAAGTGTATCAGTGTTATGAGATAGTGTGGAGAGTGGTGGAGAGTGTGAAAGTCTGTGCTCATATACCTTATATATTATACTAAAATGGGTCGGTGGATTTATTTTTTCTGGCGTTTGTTTTTTTTTCTTATGTGAGATTCATTTTGTGATTCATAGATGTACTTGAAGATTTACTTGGTGAATACGAATTTATTTTATTACATTTGAAATTATTATAAAATAGGTCATCGATTTTATTAATTGATTTTCATTTACCAACAACTTTAAATTAAAGCCTTTGATTGTGTTAATAGATTTTACAGTACCACATATTTCTTGTCAAAAGTTATGATTACAGATTTAAAACAGAAAAAAAAAAAAGTTTGGTAAAAAATAATAATAAAGTTCGAAAAGAAAGGAAAAAATACACCATATTAAAAATTGAAGACGAATTGCTATTAAGGTTTTGATATGTAAATTTACTAAACAAGCAAATGAACGCACATATGAAAAAATATTTTTTTATTTTAAAAATGACTTACATTGAAACTACATATATATTTAAATATATAATTTTATTAATAAAAAACAAATAGACAAAAATCTGCAACATAGAAAATACTAACAGGGGAGAAAATCAAATCAAACTTCACAGCCAATCCACAAAAATTAATTTCCACAAATCACCATCAGTAATGAGGAGAGAAATTGAGGAAACATTGTTGACATCAATCAAACAAACTACATCCTCTCTATCAAAAGTTTATCTATCACTGAAGGACAAAGTCAGACTGGTTAACACATTACTATTCTCAAAAATCAGCTACTTCATGAATGGGTTTAACCCCTCCCAAAAATTCTTTAAGAAAATAAATTTGGAAGGCACGAGACTATTCTGGGGTGGTAAAACTGTAGCTATAAGTTTACAGACGATACAAAACCCCACAAAATTTAATGGCTTCATACTATTCTTACACTCATCTTTCAAAGAAATTATAACAATTTATGCAGACTACAGGAAAGCCATATAAAACTAACAGAACAAGACACTATAACACCGACCGATAGGCCTCCACCAATACAACAGAACTGGACAAAGACTGTATGGGATAATGTGAGGAAATTTATTAATATTGAAAATTGTACTATTACTAGAAAACTGAAATATTGGGAAGCTTATAAACTTATGCATGGGGAAAATCAAATCGACAATACCCTGTTAGGGATAAACTTTATGACTAAATTCAATTTAGATTCTCTGCCCATGAAATTCTTCCTAGTTTATAAGAGAAACCACAAAACATTGAACCAACTTGTCAAATATGTGGGAGGGAAGAAGAATCAATTAACCATATCATTATGAGATGCACCAAATTAAACATTCACAGACTGCTAATTACAAATTGGGCAAATAACCTAAATGCAAATATTTTATCCATACAAAGTTATATAGAACATGGGGTCTTTGCACAAATTAGACTTTCATTTTCTTCAATTATGTGCTTTGGTGCCTCAGGTTTAAGATAGTAATGGAGCAGGCAGAAGACCCTAAAGGCTACATATTTATGAAAACAAACAAAATCAAGAAAAGAGATCATTTAATCACCACAAAATACATCGTGGAGTCTACATGGTCATCGCTGGACCTGCATTCTGCAAATCAATCTGAACATTTATAATATAAATTATCAACAAATATAATTTATAGAATTTTTTTTTTTTTTACATAAATCTGTTTTTTTTTTAATCTTTTTCCCTTTATGCAATCATGTATATAAAAAAGTGAGTACATAATTCTGAAAAAAAATTACATAGCAATATCTTACAATCTCTCTTGTTTAATTTCTACTTATTCTTATCTATATTTATCTATCCTTTATGTATCTTAACAACCTATTCAACATTTACCTTTTCACATTCTTATTTATACAATTTTTTAATCATCTAATCTTACGTACTTCCTGCCTGTTTTTTTTTTATTATATTTTGCTAATTCAATTTAAGATTTCCAATTCAAATCCTACCCATCCATTGCTTTCTCCTACATATAATTTTGGATATCAACTTATCAATCTACTCACTAACTTATGTTTTTCTCTAAATATCTCTCAAGATACTTTTTATTAGCCTCTATTTTGTCATATATTTTTATACCTATTCATCTATTTTCCTATTATCTATCATTCTATTTAACCTTTTGGAATCTCATTTAAAAGATTAACTATCCATATTTTATTATCATGTGTAGCAATATATCCATGCAGCTTCATATCTGGCTCTTAATTCTTTCATAATGTGATTCTTATTTGTTCTATCACATTCAATTTAATTATTTTTATTACTCCTAACATATAACTCTCCATATTTTTATTGAGTTGTCTGAAGTTTCTACACTATTTTTTAAGTTCAGATCCATACATAAGAACTCATAAACATATATTTAAACATCTTATTTTTCAACACTTAGGCATATTTTATTTAATATTAAGTTATTTCTAATAAAAGCATTCCATTTTAATTCTACAAATAATTTTATTTATTATTGAATATTTTCTTCAGTATCAAATTATTTCTACCAAAAGCAATTTATTCAAGTTTAATATATGATTAATTTTATCTGTTATATTTCCATCTGCAATAATTTATTTATTTAAAGTATATTCTTTATTTAAAAAACAAACCTATATACACTTTTTACAAGTAACAATCATGATTTTACAATATACAGTACAGAATAACTATTTTATTTAACATTTAACATCCAACATACCAACATTCCATCACATCATTATATATCAAACTCTTTTATAAATTTTCACATTAGGGGGTCAATCCAGTATTTTGCAAACTGTCGGCATTTATCCACACCATATTTTTTCAATAATTTTCTTAGGTAGATATTTGAGGCATTGGTTAAAATATTTGACTCAATCTTTATCAAGCTTCTTTATCCAATTATATTTTTTGTTATCAAAAGTCTTATTGCATCTTATGGTCCATATTGTTTTTAATGTATGTATTATAATCTGACCAAAGTATTTGCAATTGCTAACTTCTAATTTATGATTATCAATCTTTATTTTATTCTTAGAAAATTCATGTCTTTTTAGTATTTATTTTTAGTCCTATTGTCTTATTTCTGTCTTATAAATCTTTTACATTTCCTGAAGCTCTAAAATATTATTTGCAAAAACAGTCACATCGTATACAAAATCTAGATGACTTAAATAGTTTTCTTTTACTTCATTAATCATTAAAAACTTTTCCATGCCCATGTTCTACAACCATAACTCTCCCCTCTCCTCTAAAATTAAAATTGTAGAAAAATCTGTGCTTATGGATTTTTTTTTTTAAAACACAATCTTTTTATCACTCAAAAATCATAGATTGACATCTATGAAGTCTTTTCTAATCAAAATTGTAGTATCATTGTTAAAGTTTAATATGCATCCTAATATTCTTCTAAGATAAAATATGTAAAATTCTTAAAAAGTGTTAAAAAGTATAAGTGAAAAAATATTATTTTTTAAGGAAATTATAAAAAAAAATTTGTAAAGAATTAAAAAAAAGAAATGGTAGGAGAGGATGGAATTAATAAACAATGAGTATTTAAAGATTAGATTAAAACAGAGAAATGCAGACTAGTTTTATATGAATGAATTGTCTTTTGATATATTAAGATGGTAGTAGTTTATTAAATGGAAATAAAATGTTTTATGAGTGTAAGAAAATAAAATATTCTCCAACTTTGTAAATAATAAACAGTAATGAAATTCATAAAAGGTGTAAAATATCATCTCTTTACATTATTTTTGAGTATAAGTGGGACCAATCATCACAATATTCCATTTTAGTCATTATAAATGGATCCCAAATTGTTATCAATTATATCTATAGTAATAATTAAAATTATTACAAAGATTAAGGTTTAAAAACAACAAACGTAAAATACACTAATAAAAAAAATCTATAAATAAAAGAGAAAATTATGACTGCTTATTTTATATACTTTCTAGAATCTGGATTGATTCACTTACTGTGAAGAAAAAGGAATGGTGGAGAACATGGTAAAAGATGAATAGAGTGCAAGAAATGATTGTGTATTTCATTAACTCATATAGTAATTCTCTGTTCTAGTTACACATTGACTTAACTGGTGATAGAATGATTGAATGTTTTATCTTTGAAAAGATTAGAAGGAAATTTACTTTGAAAAATGATCAACCAACTTTAAAATTTTTTTAATACATTTTAATATGTTGGATGCCACTGAATGAATATTCCTATTTGCCAACACTCAGTCACTCATTTATCTCTGCTTAGCTTAGCAAATCAGTAACATAAAATTCAACTTATATCGATGGGAATTTGTTATATCTTCTGGATTTATTAAAATCTCACAAAAATTATTAATGTTTCAATAATATTTTTATTAATCAACATTATAATATTAAATAATTAACAAATAAATATAAATTTAAAAAAAAGTTTCCTCCTTGGTTTAGTTTATCATTTTATTGTGAAAATTAACTTTTGGATATATTTTATTTAATTTATAATTTAAGTTGTAGAGTTAATATTATATTAGCAAATTCATTTCTAGAATAAGAAAAATTAACTAAGAATCACGATAGAGATTCTTTGTTACAGTTATCATACATTTTAACATTAAGTAACATCTATTGTACATATTCTGGAACTAAAAACTAACATTTATGTGTGACACAGTGACTAATATTGTATTTTATATATGTTTATTGCACATAGTAACAACCATAGGTCTTCATCATTTTGAATGTAGGAGTTTTTGTCGATCTGATTTCATTAAGCAACATGTCTTCGCTATATCATACTGAATGATTAAACATATACTATTCTCAAGCATGTAATGTTTATTCATAAGATATATAAAAGAGAAGATATCTTTTTAATTTTACCTTAATTTATATGATACAAAATGACAAGAACTGGCAGAAGATCATTATAATTCTTAATAATATACTAAAGAACTATAAAGAATAAAGATTTAAGGCCTCTCCTTGGATTTTTTCAAGTAAAATCTATATTAAGATTATGATAGATAATCTACATCTTTTTTCACTGCTTATATTTATGACTACTGATGACAGTGTCGTTAATTGCTACTCATTAAGGATCAGTCTTCACTTTCTACATTATTTATAACAGAAAACAACATATCTTTTAACTTATGATGTTATTTAGCTAAGATATTTTTTTTTGTTTAATTTAACACATTTTTAAAACAAAGTTGTATTTTAACTTATACAATTCATAATAATTTTAAAAACTTTTGTTACTTCTCTAATGACAAATTATTTAATAGTTACATAGCATATTTTACTGATAACATGGAATATATATATATGAATACAAGTATATTTTTAATATATATATATATACTTGGTGTTTAAATGTAATTATAGGGGATTTGAATACAGACTTTCAAACTCCCTTCAACTATCCATTTTATCTCATACAATTGACACATATGACCACACACATGTGAAAAAGATAAATGATTTCTAATATATGAATTTCATATTGAACCAGCACTCATCAGTTGATCCAGATCATCATCTTCAACACACATATATAATCACTGCTCAGTTTATATTAAGATCGCAAATCTTTATACTTTAATGAACAAGCTTCAGTCTATTCCACCCTCCAACTCTTCATCCATCCATACCATTGAAAATCTGATGATGGTAAGCCCCAATCCCTTGTTGGTGCTCATGACCATGTTGACTTGAAGTCATTCTGAACTTTCATGTACAGAACCTTGTCCATTTAAATACACAGAAGAGGGATGGGCAGGATATTTCAATACAAGTATATTTGAATATATATACTTGAAGTTTAGATGTAATTATAGAGGATTTGAAGTCAGACTTTCCACCCATTTCTAGAACATAATATACTATAACATTCACTACACATTCACACAAATCTGTAAATATTTCTGATATGAAATGGAAAATAAGCCAATTATACAATAAAAAGCAATTTCTTGTTTAAATTTTAATAAATATTTTCTTAATGCAAATTACATTTGGAATGAAGTTTTAATTTATATTTATATTATTTCTAGCAGTCACTTACTTTGAATATGAAAATTACATATTCCAACAATTATTCCTTAAATAACAAGAAAAGCTTTTGAATTTGCATTAATATATATATAAATGTTATAAATATACACATTAACAATTTTCTTAATAAATATATATATATACAAATACACAAACATTACATGATCACCATTTCTTATGCTTGTTCATAACTGTTATTAAATAGGCAAAACTCTCCATACGATAGTGTCACTCAGTGCAAGTCAGAAACTAGTCTGGAGATATTGGATGAGTAGGCACTAGATAGAGATTGTATGCACAAGCCTTCTGGCATCCAGTGATTACTCTGGCTTGCACTGAATGGCACTACTGTATGGAGAATTTTGCCTGACAAATACACAAACTGTATTGAGAGCTTACCTCTGTTACAAGCATTGCTACATCTATGATAATTATCTGTCGAAAGCATGCTAAAGCGCCATAGTATTTTTATTGTTAATAAAGCTTTGTTCTTAATAAAGTTTGTGAATTTGTATATATATTACATTCGCGGAAATAAAGTTCTTATAAATTTTACTCATTAATAAACATATACAATATATATAGAATTGAAAATGTTATACATGTGGATATGACTTACATGGTCATTTTATATATTTCAATCTTTTAAAAAATCATTCAACATTTATCTAGTGAAACACAATGAAAATGATTACTTATTTTGTTATTGTGAACAAATAATAATGTCCTTCTTTTTGATCTAAAATATATTATGCTTCAGAGCAATGCATTCAATGAATCTTTGGAAAGCAATAAAAAAGATTTATGAACAGATTTTTATTTTTTTCTGGAAAATGTGCGCAATGTATGCTTTTCTTTTTTAAAATAGAAATTTCAAATAAAATACAAATGTTGGGAAACTAATAATCGTTTCAAATGGTATTATAATCTTTCCATTTAAATTATTTATAAATGACTTGGCATTGCTATTAGTAATAAATAAAATAATTATAAAATTACAATTCCATTATAGATATCACAGAGGATATATACTTTGAGAGCATTTATTTTTAAAAGTAAATATTTAAATCATTTCTGATAATTCAGTATTGATAAGATTTTTTTATAATATAAACATCATCTTAAAGGAAGGTAATATTAATTTATTCTCTATTCCTTTCATAATTCTAGTTGATACTTTCCTGTACTTTTTTTTTTTTTTGAAGTGGCATATAGTTCACACAGAAATCATTGTTCTTTTTTTTTTTTTTTAAATTCAGAAAACTATTTATTACTTGTTGATATTCTGATATGAAAGTAATCATTCTTCACACAAGAACTATACTTTAATATTCAGTTAGCCATGTTAAATACTAGTAAGCTCTCAATCCAAGTCACAAGATAAGGACTTTTGAAAAGATAAGAATGGCCATCTTATTTTTTGTACCTACATGCAAATATATAGACCAATCTTAAGGATCTTGGACTAAGAGTGTGAATATATTACATTTTTCACTTTACTTACATTTAATACATAATAAAACAGAAATGTAAGTAAAGTGAATAATGTAATATATTTACACTCTCAGTCCAAGATTCTTAAAATTAACCTATTTAATTGTATGTAGATACAAAAGATAAGATGGTAGTTCTTTTATTTTCCAAAATCTTTATCTTGTGACATAGATCAAAAGTTACTAGTATTTAATGTCACTAACTGAATATTAGAGTACTGCATTTGTGTGAAGGATGATTATCTTCATATCAGAATTACAGTTTGACACTACACTAGTAAAAAAAAAATCTACATTATTTACTTGTTGAAAGTAAAATTTTATTGTTAAAATATTTATTTACAGATTTTTTAAAATAGAATTATAATGGACATTAAGCATATAAAATTTTTTCTTGGTTCTGCATTCACAAAGTAGCTTTAGAAATTCAAAAATGTTTGAGTTGACAAAAGAATTTGAGATACTGTATAAGAAATTTATTAATATACATTGTAGGCTTTTCACTCTATAGAACAATTTAATATATTTCCTTATATCTTACTGTATTTACAACATGCTATTAAAATTTAGTAACATTATAGACTTTTCACACTATAAAACAATTTAATATATTTCCTTACAGCTTACTGTACTTAATATATGTTATTAAAAAAAATATTTTTTTTTGTAAACTTTGGAAAGCAAATTATAGATTACCCAAATCTTAGTACATTTCTTTTCTTCCTAGATTAATTGTATCTTTATTAATTGTATCCTCTGTGATTTTATTTAATGGATATCTAGACATCACATACTTTTAGCTTATATATATATATATACACAAAACACATCCTCTTTTTCTTTATAAATCTTGTTTTATTATATGAACTAGTATAAAATAAATAATACTCCAACATTTCAACTGTATTTTTTTATAGTCTTTATCAAGGAGCAACAAAATATACATAAAAAACAATGAATACAAATATTTCATAATACATTTAACAAATACAAATATCTCTTACCTTAAAACTTCTAACAAACAATCATAACTTTTCATTATATTTCTTTCTTTATTTATTTTATAATAATTCATATATAACTTAATATACTATATAGGCTTCACATGAACCTCAACTCTCCATTCCATCTCACTTTGCTAACTCACCTGATCACACACATGTTGAAAAGATAAATAATCACCAATATATGTTTTTCATTTTAAACCAGCACTCATTAGTTGGTCCAGATTACTATCTCCACACATATATACAATCAATGTTCAGCTTTATATTAAGATAGTCAATCTTCATACTTTAATGAACAGGCTTCAAACTACTCCAACCCACAACTCTTCAGTCATCTATTACATTGAATATTTTAACCTTGGTACTTATGGGGGCTTTGAACATTCCATCATCAGATTTTCAATGTAATGGATGGCTGAAGCATTGTGGGTTGGAGTAGTTTGAAACCTGTCCATTAAAGTATGAAGATTGGCTATCTTAATATAAAGCTGAGCACTGTTTGTATATAAGTGTGGAGATGGTAATCTGGACCAACTGATGAGTGCTGATTTAGCCATGAAATACATATATCAGTGATTATTTATCTTTTCAACATGTGTGTGATCAGGTGGGTCAGCAATATGACATAGCATGGAGAGTCGAGGGTCGTGTGAAAGTCTGAGTTTGAGTTCTTTATATAATAATTCATATAATAAAACAAAATTTATAAAGAAGAGCATATGTTCTGTATATATATATATTGAAATTAGTGGGCTATTTTTAAAACAGAAGACCGTGGTGTTTGATATTTTTTAATTTATTTACTTTTAGCTTCTATAAATAGATTTTCTCATATTTATTTTAGTACAGAAATTAAATATTAATAATCTCAAATGTATATCATTTATTTAGATTGATTTTATATTTTAGTGCAGTGTATGTGTAAGTAGATACATAATAATACACACATACATATATGTAACATTTATTTTTTGCTGGAATGTCAAAATATTTAATGTTTATGTTTCAACTTCGTTAATTAAATTAATATTTAGCTATTTTAGAGTCTATTTCATAATATTATTTATATTCTCTAAATTATTACATGCAATATTTTTTAAAATGTTCTATTCTTCTGCTAAAGTTCTTGCAAACTTTTGAAGATGACATTTTTTTTTGTAATTGTGGCTTATTTAAGAATATAAACCTTAGCAATACTCTCTCACTGTGATGATTTAACTAAAAAGAAAAAGTAAAGAACTATGTTTGTTTATATAGTAAAAAATAAAGCATTACTACTATTGAATTTATATAGAAAATTGTAACAAAATTCTATTTTAATTCTCGACTCCAAATTTTCTAGAATGCATAAATTGTTTATTTATTTTAAAAACATTAACTTATAAATGATTAATCAAGAAACTAAAATGTATTAAAGTAATTCAATTGAAATGTATAAAATAAATATCATTAAAATCGCGAATTTCTATATATTTTTAATGTGCACAATTTAAACCTGATAATAACTTAGTAAATCATTATTACAGGATAAATAAGATAACTTATGCAACTAAATTATTTATATAGAGATATATTATTTTGTCCAGTTTATTATAAGGAAGTTAGACCTTGCTCTAAAATGGAGAAATCATGAGGACTCCCATAAAAAAATTCTACTGCATGTTGCCTGTGGCCATAAATCTCAGTTTTTTAGAGCATTGTCTTAAATTCAGTATTCATGAATTTAAAAGTCCAGCTTTGATTCCCATACTAGTACTGTAGGCCAGCAACACCTGAAGAAGAGAGGAAAATAATATCACTTAAAACTTTGTGTTACTGAAAGTTGAATGCATTTGGAAAATTTAAATAAAGTTTGAATTTTTCTAAATATATTCAGTATTTAATATTAGATGATACAAATATAGTCAATAAACATCACATGACTAGGTATAGAGCATTTTGCCTGTTTTAATGCAAATATAGTCCGACTGATAATTATTGCCGCCAAAAGATAAATTGTTTTGAATTATGATTATTGCAAGTAAATTGTTTTTTTTTCTTGGAAAAGATAAATTATAAAAATAATATACTTATTAAATGTACTATGTCAACAAAACACCATATGACATATGCTTTCAAGACCTGTTTTCATTATCTTACTATAGTGCTACCTGATAGTGCTAAATATTTTTGTCCGTAGACTGATATCTGCATTTTGCTATCATTAACGATATTTAGTAACCTGGTGTCAGATCTTTGCAACTACTTTATATAGATCTGTTGTGACATTATAACATTCTTGGAATAAATTCAAAGAACTTATCTTTATTAACATGTTGATTTAAATAAATACTCATATTATTGTTAGTTTGTATGTGTACTACCTTGGTGTTTTTCTAACAAAGTATATTCCAAAATGTTAATCAACTGTGTTCTAAAGATTAGTGACTGCACCTTCTAAAAATAATTGATAACCCTTAATATGAATAATTATTATTTTATTATTGAGGAAGTAAATGATGATTTTCATGTTAAACCTTTGGAAAAATTGCATTTTATCAAAAATGCAGGAAGTAAAATATTATTAGGTTTTTATTTATCATTCCATATTAGAATATCATCATAATTGACTGGTTTAGAAAATTAATAACTGCAATGATATATTATAACCAATCAGATTTTTGTGAAATGTTTGTTATTTGTTTCCAAAATCATATTACAAAAAGTGTTAGGTATTGCAATCATAATATTATTTTAAATACCTGTTTTAATGCATAAATTACCAGAATTATGTCCAGAGCTGTTCAGGGATTCTATTATAAAACAATAAGATTATAACCAATATTCAATACAAAATAACATATCAGCTTTCTCACATTATACAAGTATTTTAGTTCGAAAGTTGAACACCTATCAATCATGTTACAATGATGGCCTATAGTTTACATATAAGTATTTTAAAGCAGTCTTGCTTGATTTCTTGACTATTAAATATATTCTACTTACAATTACTTTATATACAGACACATTCTACTTACAATTACTATATATACACACATAAAATTATTAATAAAGAATATCATTATTTTAAATGCATAAAGTTATTTTATATGTATATAAAGTTGTGAACACTTAAAAATAGTTTGTTCCAAAAATATATATGCAAATCTGACAAATTTAATAATAAATAATATTTCTGTAATGTAATTTTCACTACATCACTCTCATGCAAGGTAGGAAATGGTTTCTATCAATCCTTAACACCTTGTGGAGAGATATAATCATAAACATGTGACCAAAGATGTGAAAAATATCTATGATCCCCAGTATCCATATATTGTACTGAACCAGCACTTATCGGTTGTCCAATACCACACTCTTTTACATATATGTTTACTATTGTTCAGTATTTATATAGATACCCAATTACTACAGTTTCTTTGATAAATGGCAGATGAGCTGCCTTACAACATTGAAACAAATCCCTTAATGGAAGTATATTAATATTTTTTATTAGTCATTCATTAGACTAGAAATTATCCAATAATGAATAATATTTATGTAGTGTAATTTTAACTACACCACTCTCACACAAGTTAGGAATCATAGAACTTTTTCACATCTTTGGGCATATAATTTAGGATTACATCTCTCTACAAGGTGTTAAAAGTTAATAGAAATATGTTCTAACCTTGCATAAGAGTGGCGCAGTGAAAATTACACTATGGAAATATTATTCATTGAAAAATCTCCAGTCTAATGAATGACTAATAAAATTTATTAATATACTGAAGAATTTAGTCCCTTGCCATATATTTCCTTGCATGGTAGACATTTGTCATAGTTTCATAAATAAATATGTGCAATTATTAAAACTTTGCAATAAATATGTTTTGAGTGCTTAATTTTTGAAGTTTTATTTTTAATAATTCCATCAATGTTAAAAATTTATAATTTATTTACAGACCCATATTGTAATGAATCACTATCTCTCAATATTAATTCTTTTAAGTTTTTTTTCACTTTGTCAAAATGCTTACGTTTTGTTGATTTTTTAGAATTCAATTGTTGATTATTATTTAATCAGACTCATAAGTACAATAACTTTAATGCTTATTATTACATTAAACTAAAAAAAGTTATACAAAAATGTTAAATGTATATTGGTTTCTATGTCTTGGAAACACCTAAAAAACTATGACTTGCGATTAACAACTTAATTTAAATTACTTTTTTCTTTGCATCTGGATTGTAATCTTTTATTTATTACAAGAATATAAGATTAATTAAAGTGGCATAAAATAATTAAAAAGTCATCTACTGGATTTTAACATTTTATCCTACATATAAGTTTTTACTTAGCCTATGGAAAGGCCACCATTTTTGCAATAGTTTTCTTTTAATTGGTTACTTTAACAAATTTCAATCATGCATGGTATTACTGTAGACTACATATTCAAATTACATACCTTCAATTATATGCTAGTTAAAACTAAATTAAATGTGATAACTATAGCATCTATTTTTTCCCTCACTAAATATCCCATTTCAAACATAAATTTATGTACTGTAATCACATTTTCTTCATGATTTAAATATTATACTTATTCAGTTATTTACTGTAGTTAAAAGCATATTTTTCGGAATGTTTTTTTTTCCAAAAGTTTTATTCCACTTGTCTTTTGTAAAATATCATTTTTTTTAGAATCCAGAAATGTACCCAGTCTATGGAAAGGACATCATTTTTGTAAGAGTTTTTTTTAAGTGGTTGCTTTAGCAATTTTTTTTTTTTTTGATGCTCATAATCAAATTAAGCCTCTTAAATATAGGGAATTATTTCATTTGCATAAAATGCTTCATAAAAAATTATATTAATGCCAGAATTACTTCTTTCAACAGTGTTATGAACAAACAACAGTTTTTTAATTGATTGCAAATTTGATATGTAACATGTTATACATTTAGAAATTTATATATAATATTGCCCGGTGATGAAAAATCTAGCCAATTTCCATGTGTTTTAGGCATTAACTAATCTTTGCAATTGCCTTTAAAAATCATTCTCATTCCTACCAACATGATAATAATATTTTTATTTAAATACCACAAGAACATATCTTGTGGAGACTCTATCATGTAGCAATGTATAGAATAAAAAGGAAAATGCATTAAAGATTTAGTATGGTTTCATTTAATTTCATATTTAAAGTATTATGAAAAGTTCAGTAGGTTTGAGAGTTGAGATTAAAGTAATAAAGTAATTTTCAAAATGGTGATAAATGTTAATAAAAAAGAATTTTCTTTATTACGAATATTGATGTAGATGTTAGCAAATAAATGTCTTCTGCAGACAATTAAACCAGAAGAAAACACAAAAAAGTTAATACATATTGATGAAAGAATATTTATAGATAATAAACATATATGCTTATTGTTATCAATTTCTTCTATAAATATAACTAAAAATCTTTTAATCAGCATGTTATTTATTTTCTAACATTATAGTTATGTTTTTGAAATATGTTGAATAATCATACATTCATTATTTCTATATATATTTTTTTTTAGCTAAAACTAAAAAAAATAAATTATATTATAAGGTGTCAATTATTCATTACTGGATTAGTTTTGGAAATACTAATGTAGCCATATTAATAAATTTATTATTTTTTTTGTTTTAATTATTATTGAAATCTCAAACAATATCTAGAAATAAAAATAATTAAATGTGGCACAGTAGCAAATTAGTAGATAATCAAATGCCAAAAATATAAAGCTTTTTTTTTTTTTCATTTTTTAACTAAAGCATATAATTCATTCTTTTTTGATATTGTATTCATAGAAGTGTAAAATATTTAAATCATATATTTTTCTAGACCACATGAAATATATATATAAGATTACATTTTGATCATGCGTGAACATTTTGTGACCACAGTTACAAAGAATTGTAAAAGTGTTATAATTTAATTTGATTTAAAATTCAAATATTAGATTTTGGTTTTTTATTTACAGTAGTGGAAAAACTGCACATGATTAAGAATGTGATAACTATAAGAGACAAAGACAACATGTTAATATTTAGTTATCACTAATGGTAGATTATTATTTCTAGCCAGGCTATTAAGATCTATTTCTTATAATATCTTGACTTTATACTTACATCATAAATTCAGATATCATTCAGATGCATGAGAAAGATTTTGTCTGAAAGTGTTTGCATTGTTTGAATGGTAAAAATTATTATAATCCCATTGATCTGTTATTGTGCATGGTTTTATGGATCTTCATATTAGACCATGTTTATGCAATTCTTTAATAATGTAATACTGGTAAGAAAGAATGTAACTCTAGTTTAATTTAGACCTTAATTTACTCTGTGTGATCGCATGGCTTTTATAAAATAAATTATTGATTTTCAATAGCAGATTCAAGAAATAAAATTAACAAGAATTATAACAATAGTTAATAATCATCTACAGTAATAGGTTGGATTTAAGACAGACAGTGTTTCTAGTAACAATTTTTATCTTAAAGTAGTCTTATTGACAAAGAGGATTTCAAAAGAATTTATTGACTGATAATATCATTATTAGTCTAATATTAGCACAATATTTAGTTCTCTAAAGCAGAGAAGAAACATAGAGCTCTGATGAAGACTGCTGGACAGTCGAAACTGTAAGGAAAATAGATAAGTTTTTAAGAAAATTTGTTTACATTGAAGTGTATATGAAAGAAGTGTTATAAGCAATATATATATTTTCTAAAAATCTTTAAAATTGTAAATGTATAAAAACCATTATTTTACTAGACAAAATATTTTTCATTTGAAAAATTCAAATAATTCCAAATACAAATCAAATACAAACTTAAACAAAATAGGTTCTAACATGATTTGCTTCCCTCATTTTATTCAGTATATTCATTAGTGAGCTTCTAGTTTTCCACAATTCAATACAATAATATGAAGACAAAGAACTAAAAATTCCTTGATCAAAGTTTGCCTATCATTTCTCGTACATATATGTTATATCTCATTCTGAACATCAAACATTTAATTTTTTTTTGTGATCGTCAAGGAATATTTGTTGACTTTTTTTAAAAAAAAGTTCTTTACCATAATGTAAAAGTTTTTTTTTATTAAATTTTACACATTTTCTTTCAATCTACTGGAGATCTCTGATATCACAATGACAATATATTCAACTTTTCATCTAAAACAAAAGGATTCATTTTAATGGAACTCTGCAGTAAAAAAAATATGATTCCAAATCATAATATTTATAATTGGCATACACCATTATCTTATTTCTTTCACTTACTAAAATTTAAATTTTAAAAAACTTTCTGGGAAAAGTGTGTTATTTATATTCTAGGACATGCTTCTTAATAGAAACATTGTTTGCAAGCAATTGACATGTCTCTTTTATGAATAAAGTGATCATCCTTATTTTCTCAATACTCAAATGAATATTGAAAAGTATTATTATATAAGAACATTCTATTGGAGTGAATTATGCATATTTTAATATAATTCTTTCCAAATATCAGTAATTACTTTATGAAAATTGGTAAAAAGCTTTTAAATATATCAAGGGAGAGTTACCATCTGACACACAATCCAAGTCAAGATTTCTTTCAAAAGAAATATACAAGAAATAAAAAATTGCTTCAAATTACAGAAGAATTATTATAAATAAAAAAGATTTTGCAAGATTTTTTTTTCCATATGTCATAGCATCAGCCAGGAGGTGAACCCACAACCGTCTGCAACAAACTACTTGCTTGCAATGCAGCTGCAATGACCTTTTGGCTAACAATGCTTGACTATTTTGCAAGATTTTAAACCAGAGGTAAGCTAACTGTTCTTATTGCAGACTATATGAACTTCTGTAAGGGCTATAGTGGATTCGCATAAAAAATGATTTGTTTTTTTTATTTGGATACATGATACACTAGTAATAAAGTAAAGTACTGTGATCATGCTGGAACTTGTCATATGTTACTAAGTATGTATTACTTGTTTATATAAATTAATATTTTTGTGGTATTTTTTGTAAAAAATTATTATACTTGTACACTGGCTGCATGCTGTATGCGGCCAATGGGTCATAATTTGCTCATCCTTATTCCAAGCAATATTTTTTTCCAGAGTTAACTATACAGTCACCCTGTTTGTATTTCTTTGATGTTATTAGAGTTTACATTAATTCATGATATTTGTATATATCTGTAGTGTTTTGTAAAAATGGCAGACATTTTTGTGCACTCCAGAAAAACTAGAATTTATTTGAGAGGTTGTTTTAGATCACATGCTGATAGCTGTGGAATTTATTGACGTAATGGCGATCGACAATTCCAAGAAATATTTGCTGATTGCAAATATTTCTAGATAAGAGACTGTACTTTATTGGACAATGTAATTGATTGTTGCAGTTATCAGGAAGCTATAAAAAGACTATATAACAACTATGTCAGGCCATTTGAGTACAATTCCAGGAGACATCTATAGTATTTGAGTAGAGATATCTCACATCAGTGCTTGTGGTTAATGACCAGCTCCCAGTGGAAATGTAGTTCACGGGTGTAACTGAAAGAATCCACAGAGATGGGGAGACCACAGTGGAGATATTGAGAGCATTCATTGCAGGGCAATCATTACAGAGCATTCATTGCAGAGCATCCATTGTAGAGCATTCATTGCAGGGCTTTCGTTGCAGAGCATCCGTTGCAGAGCATTCGTTGCAGAGCATTTCGAGCAGAGCATCCATTTCAAGAGAACAGTGTGGGAATTGAACATTAGCGAATGGTAGAGATAGAGTCTTGCAGACTATTCGCTATTCAGACTTTGTAAAATATTGCAAGTCTTATTGTGTATATTTATTTGATGACCGTACAGTCACACTTGCGGATATAACAATTTCTTTTTCAGAAGTAGAATTTAACATCTTTTGACTCACATAATTAGGGGTGAGCACATAGTTAACTAATCAATTTATAAATACATCATTAATATATAAGGTTTAATTAGTCATCATTTATTGTGTTTCTTAGATGAAGTCTCTGCAAATTATTTTGTAATAATAATGATTAGCTATGAATCTTTAAAAATATATATTAAGTAAATTAACTTATAATATTTTGTGTATATGATTTTCTCAGCTATAGTGAATTTACATAGATATTTTTTTTTTAAAAAAAAGCAATTAGAATACATGCAACATTGAATCACTTATGCTATTTATAGAACATATTACAAATAACTAGGTTTTAGCCTCGGTAGTATTATGATGTCTCTCCTACCACAATAAATATCATACTATATTACAGTCGTATTTTTTTGTAGTTATTTTACTTAACCAATTCATATTGATGTAGGACCTTTTCCTTTCAGTTAATAGTAGTCAAAAACCCAATTACTGATTTGAATTTGAAGAAATAAGTATGGGAGGTAATTAACTTAAATTTGCCACTAACATCATTCACTGAAACTGGTAAACAAATATGCTCCCCGCAAAAAAAAAAAAACTTACTTTCAACATTTTCGCCTATTGTATTTTATATGTAAAATTGTATATCACTTTTTAATTTCATTTTTGTGCATATAAAAATGTTTCAACAAAATAATCTTTTTTAAAAAATACGCACACATACATTCAGATAGTTAGATCAAATTGCATAAATTTTATTTGCGTAAATAAACGTTCTATTAATATAAATATCCACTTTTAATCGTAATCTGACATTTAAAATTTTATTGGAAGAATGCTGCCAAGTGAAATAAATTTAGCAAGTTAATATAGTAGTATAAAGTACTTTCACTTATTTGTTTAAATTGTAAATAAGTTGGTGTGTGAAGTCACTTTCGGATTTAACCAAGCTTATATAAGAATTTGACCTTTTTGGATTGTTTCCAATAACGAGCCATTCAAAGACCATTTATTGTACCCCCTCCCCTGTTTGTTATTCTTCCTCTTGAAAGAAGTACAGGATGGCTAAATCTCTGATGATTTTTCAAAGTGAAATTAGAATAGACAAAATGCTCTGAAAACGTCAAACTCTAATGAAAGCTAACAGCTTTACTTTTCTGGTAAAAGTTTCTGTCTTCATTTAGAAATAATTCAGGTTGAACTATTTTTTAAAAATTTGTTATAGCATTAACAATTAATAATGTCTACCACATGAAAGACAGTATTTTGTTTAGGCTTAACTGCACAAAACCATGTAAAATTAAAGAAAATTTGTCTTGTTTGTCATAATAATTATAAACTTGCTTCTTCTATATCAATACTAAAATTCACATTACACAGACATGTGCTAGATAAAATAGAAGCAACACCATGAATACTTTTTAGTGTGCCATAATTCATCAAAGAATACTTATGAAGAAATTATATAATATTTAAAGTGACTACAAAATTATTAGATTACTTATCTTAGATAAACCTCGGCTTATCTGTGATGTCCATAAAAGAAATCATCAGAGGTTCAATAATGATTCTATGAGGTGTTTGGGAAAATTATATAGATGAGTAAAGCCACACCCATATTATTCATATCAATACTTAGCTTGGTGAAGCTGAAGAATATATAAAAACGTTTTTGTACTAGAGTAAGGTTTTCAAAATGTCTGAAGCCATAATGAGCCCATGCAGAATTATAACCAGACAAAAAAAAATGCATGATACCACTGTTTAAATTATAGAACTACTTCAATACTACATTTCATACATAGAAAACTGGATAATAAGATTTTTGGGATGGTTACTTTGTTACTTTTTGTGGTATGTGTAGATAATGATTGAGACAGCATTTATCCTGAAATATAACATTTACATCAGAAATCAGTAAATTTGAAATGATAGTTATATCATTCTGTCTATGAAATTTACAGTGGGATGCTTTGATAGACAAAGTGTTGATTATTAAAAAATATTTATTAATAGTGAGATTCTGTTTCTATTCTTGGATAATTAATTATTAGTTTAATAATTACTACTGCCATGATTTCATATAGATGGTACTTTGATTTTCCATCAGTGTTGACAGAAATAAACTTATAAATATTAAACACTTAAAGAATGTGTGGATTTATTCTCTTTATCATACAGAGTTCTATTTATTCAAAGTCTAAAAGATATGCTAGTACTGTCACTGGTCAGGCCAGCAACACCTGAAGAAGAGGGGAGAAAAATACCTCTTGAAACATTGTGCATATACTAACCTGTTTGCTGTGATATTACTAACAGTTAGTGCATATACTAACCTGTTTGCTGTGATATTACTAACATTTGTTTGCTGTGATATTACTAACAGTTGGTGCAAATACTAACCTGTTTGCTGTGATATTACTAACAGTTGAATGCATTTGGAATATTTAACTAAAATTAAACTTTTCTAAAGACATTCAACACACATATTAGATGATGGAAATAGTTCAATATAAAAATACAGCTAGAACACCATCATCACAAACCTTCAGGAAAAAAACAATATTTTCTCTTCTTAATTACATATATTTTAAACTATACTAATTTCTTGTTTATACATATATATATATTACATAAATGTATATTGTTTATACTTAATGTAATTATAAAGAACTTGAACTCAGACTTTCAAGCTCCCTATAGCTATCCAATCCATCTTGTACAACTGATATACAAAAATTTTTCTTGAAGTCTTTAATGTACATTAGCCCAAAGTTACTTAAAATAATGCCACTGTTACTTTAAACCAATAATTATCTACCCCATATTGTATATTGATTACCAAGAATATTTTGCTTATGCATAAAAATTGCTATAAAGCATCCATACAAAAACAATGGTATATAATGTTTTATTTTATTCTTGGGAGTAAAAATTTTAAAAAAGTTCTAATTGCATATTTACAGGAGTGTGTTTTGATTAGTTTGATCCAAGATTAAAATAATATCAAATGTATTGATATAAAAGTTGATGTTTGCTTTTCAGCAGTATTTCTATTTTTTATTGTTGTGTTGCTAACACGTGAAGTTGTCTTCAGAACAGGGTTGTAGATACAAATATGTTTATTTTTGGATTTACTGAAAAAAGAATTATGATTTTCTAACCATGATTGTATCATTAATAAATTTTTTTAAAAAAAGTATAGGACACTTATCACTTGACCAAATAATAAATTGAATGCAGATTTTTGTAAGCAATATACATATTGGAATGCCACTATTCTATAATTGATTATAGTACTTTGGATTTTTTGACAAACTAAAAGTAATATATAAACAAAATAATACTATAATTTTATATAATATATGATGTAAATAAGATATTTATTTATATAGTGTGATGTATATAAATTGTAATAAACTAAAAATCAGCATTTCAAGCTAATGTACATGTGCTTTTTTATGAATGTTAATAATAAATGAATACTTTCATTTCCAACACAAGATAAATTCTGCGAAAGAATAGAATGAATCACCTATTCTTTCAATCCAAATGCTTAAGTATGGACAAATCTTAAGCACTGGAAATGAAAGCGTGAAGATAAACCAATCACTTTAAATTACTCTTTACCATGTCTGAATGAATGACGCCTACAAAATTTTCTAGAATTTATAACACGTCATTCTTAAATAAAACTAAATATATGTAAATGAGATATTTATTTATATAGCACGATGTATATAAATTGTTTAGTTTCATTTAAGAATGACATGTCGTAAATTCTAAAAAATTTTGTAGGCGTCATTCATTCAGACATGGCAAAGAGTAATTTAAAGTGATTGGTTTATCTTCATGCTTTCATTTCCAGTGCTTAAGATTTGCCAATACTTAAGCATTCGGGTTGAAAGAATAGGATATTCATTCTATTCTTCCGCAAAGACTTTATCTTGTGTTAGAAATGAAAGTATTCATTTATTATTAACATTCATAAAAAAGCGCATGTACATTAGCTTGAAATGCTGATCTTTAGTTTATTATAATATATGATGGCATTCTTTTATATCATACGAAATATTTGGATAACCTTTTAAATAATGATGCAAAATTTCAGATAATTTTTAATGATATATTCATCCTACTTATTCAGTTAGATTTTGAACAAGTTATTCAGTTTTGTGAACTTATATAATCTTAAATATGTAAAAATTTCAATTTTTTATGAAATATCTAAAGAAGTTATGTTAGATTCAAAACTATTGAAACTTTTTAGGAATACCTGGACTTATAAGTTGTGGTATTTGTTCTTAAAGATGTTTCTATTGTTTCAATTCTATTGTTTCAATTTATAAAAATAAAGGCAGATATTAAGGTCTGCAGTAGTAATTATCAAATACAATTATTATCCAAGACAATAAATTGAAGTAATTATCACTAAATATAATTGTTAGTCAATAGACAAAAAGTACTTTCAAGAATTATGCTGAGAGATTGCTTCTAATTATAAATAAAGTTTTTTCAAGACTTATTCTAAATAATCAATAATATATATATATAAGTATAGAGGATTTGAACTCAGATTTTCAAGCACCCTTCAACTATCCAAATATTTATATATATATATATATAAGTATAGAGGATTTGAACTCAGATTTTCAAGCACCCTTCAACTATCCAAATATTTATATATATATATATGGATTTTATTGAAAGGCAATTGCAAGAAAAATATTGAAGTTTTCATTGATTTGCTTAGGCATTCAATTCAATTAATTGCAAACTTTGAAATTAGATTGGTGTCTCCCAATTTATTCATAATATACAATTTCTGAAAAAATAATGAAGGGAAACATTACTAATTTGGTGGGAATATGAAGTTGAAATGAAAACTAATAATTAAACAAAGATTTATATTAGTACAATGTTGCTTTCTATTTTTCTAAAGCCATTTATAGTCAGTTTCATGAAATAGGCATTAAGATATGACATGTTTGAAAATACAGTTTTTAATTGAAACTGGTTAATGTAAAATTGAAACCTTCATCTTCTTAACTGCTAATTTATAATATGAAGTTGATTGTATTATTTTTGCCAATTCAAAGAATTAATCTTTAATCTTTTGAACACAACTTATTATAAAGACTTGTTTAAAAATTAATTTTCAAATATCAAATACTTTATCAATTACTGAAGAATATGTCTTTAGCAAATTTTAAGCATGAATGGTTACCAAGGTAAGAATATGAATCAATATAAATTATGTTGACACCTACTCAGATAGAAACAAAGACCTGGATGTTGAAATACGACACAGACATCAAATTTCAGGTCTTGCATTTAATAAATTAAAAGATGGTATTTTTATTATAGCTATAAATGTCACAAAATTTATTGTGTAGAAGTAAAAACTAGACAGTCTTTCATTACTAATCTTAAATAGCTTGATGTAATGTTCTAATCTGTTTTATTGTAAATGCAAATCATTATTAGATTGAACTTTTAAAACGAATGAATGAGATCAGAGTTTCTAAAAATGTATGTTATGATAAATTTGAGAGTGTTTATGGGAGAGACATACTATTTACATTTTAAAAATTACCTCAAAGATACTTTAAAGAAGTGTGGTATTAATTGATTGGTACAGTATGGTTGAGAATAGAATACAAGTGAAAGATACAATTAGAGAAGATATTGAAATCTGCCATAGAAATCATGCAAAAGAAGTCTACAAAACATTGTAGAAAAATATCAAATAGATAGACTGAATGATCAGCATTTGATATATGTAGAATATTTATGTTTAGAAGATTGGTTTGTATAATCATTGCAAAACTATAATGGTACAAATGTTGGTGGTTGAGTGGTCAGCACAGCTGTCTTACAAGCAGTTGTCCTGGGTTCATGGGTTCGCTTCCCAGCCAATGCTTTGACACATAAAACTATAATAGTATTTTTTTTCTGAAGATAAAACAGTCATACTTATTCTAGAGTTAAAATAGTCATATTCATTTATGTATTTGTCATTTATAGTAATGATGAATGATTGTACTAAAATTGGCATCATTCTCTTTTGCTAAGGTAATGTATAAATAAGTAGCTGATGCAACTGCAAGATGTGTTCTCCTCCCCTGATACTCATTTTAGGATTTTTCTGCCAATGTGTGAATGGGAATAGATTGGACATGCTATTTCAAAAGTGCTATAAATTTTTAATGCTATTTTGAGTGTATGGAAATATTTTTGTAATTTTTTTCATAACTGATTTTGATTTTATTATTATTTATATAAAATTGTCTTCATTTCTGAATTATCCTCAAAGTTTTTTTTTTCCTATGCCATGAAGTAATGCTATTAATAATATTGCAGTTATAATCATTGTCAAGAAATATCTTCATAATATGAATAAACTCCTGGTACTTCTGGCTCTCATCAAAAGCTGTATACTTTTATCTAACATTGAGATTTAATTTCCAAAAATAACAGGGTTTAATAGTAGTGAAAATGAAAAAGTATAGAAATTTATTTTGTTGTGCTGTTTTCTATGACGTGTGTGTGCTACAATATCTGATTTTAATCTAATTTTAAATATGTATATATCAAAATTAACAATAACATATATAAACGTTTACAGTCAGTAATATAAATAAAATATCCAAATCAAAAGTAAATAACTGTAATTTACAACACCAATATCTGGAAAATTATTGTAGATATTTATCTCAACCAGATTTCAAAACTTCTAATTGTAACAAATTCTCTTTTATATCAATTCTGATTTTAAAATCTGTATATTATTTGAATACAAATATAATGTGTGTAATGAAATTTAATTGTAATTAGAGGGGAATAGAACACAAGCTTCAAACTCCCTTCAGCTTTCCACTCCATCTTATATAACTGATACACATGATTACATACTATGACAAGGATAAATGGTCTGTAATATACATATTTCATGCTGAATCTGCACTCATCACTTGGTCCAGATCATTTCCCACACATGTGTCTGTTATGTAGGAGAGAGTGGATAGCTGAAGGGAACTTGAAGTTCAAATCCCCTCTAATCTGTACATTAGAATATTTTTGACACACACATACATATAAAATTTTAAATTCTAAAATTTTCTTCCGATTATTTTTAACACCTCTGCATCAATACATATATAAATGCAACATTTAAAAACTTTAATTTTTTTATTAATACAACATAAAATAATTGTTTATAGAAAATACATTTATTACCATTGTTAAGTATGGAATCAGTGATGACACGCTTCGCGTATTATTTGTTTTACATTTTATTTATATATAACTTGACACTATTTATTCCTCTTTAATAATTTCTTTAGTAATCATTTTGTTCTTTTATTTTTTATCATTCTGGAAATGTAAAATCTTATAATTGGAAATAGCTTTTGATATATTTTTGAATGTTTAAACAAGAAGCTAATGGCCTTTTTTCACTCTGTGTTTTAATTCTATCTTTTAAATTTCTGTCATTTTTCTCCTATTTTAAATACATTAGAATTCAAAATGATAAAACATATCTTTTGTTTTTCTTAATGCCTTTTTTAGTCATTTTTAAATATTTATATTGTTGCAGTTAGAAAGTTTATCATTTTAAGGCAAAAGCTTTAAGAGTTGTTTTCACTATTCAATATGTATAAAATCACTTTAATAGGTTTAAACTTAGGAGATCAATGATATCCACAGGTGACTAATATTTTAAGTATATAGATTACCTATGACAAATCAATAAGCAGTGTTAAACTTAGAACATCTGCTGCTTCTGCTATAATTTTCTTGTCAGAATCAGCATAGATACTGAGAGTTTTGATGTTTTTTATCAGTAAATCTTTCACCTTTAGCTCAATCCTCTTACAACCATCCATCAGCCCAGAAGTTGATTACCTCTCACACTATAAATACATTTGAAACATATACTTTTTCAAGTAAGCCATATAGCACATGCTATAACAAGTATATAAGAACATTATTTTTTAAAACAGGCAAAACTCACTATAAGTATTGCCATTCACAGCAAGCCAGAGTAATGTTATAAGCAAGCATAAGAAATTGTGATCATGTGATATTTATTTACATTATTGTTTTTAAGAGATACTCAAACTTAACATATGATATGTACTTTAATATATTTAAAACTTTTATTACCTTACACATATTTAAACATATAGTCAAAGGCATGATAAATACAAATGATTCCCAAAGTGTGCATTTCACGCTGATATAACACTCCATCAGTTTGTCCAGATGACAATCTCTTACATATATTTTCAGTTCAGTATTGTATCATTTATTTATATATGGTAGAAATATATATTTAGCTTTTTGTAATAGTTAAAAAAAAACTTCAAAGAGAGTAAAATTCAAAGATTATTTAAAAGACAATATTTAATTTTTTTTTAAGTAATATAATTTTTCTTAAAAAGACAACAACATATAATTAAACTTAATCTTTGTTTTTTATTTATCTATGTAATTTAATCAAAATGATGTTGATATTGGGACGTGCATATAGATTAATTCATACAGATAGTGAAAAAAAAATTCAAAACTTATGATCAGAAACATCTTCTAATGCTAATTAAAGATGGTGGAAGTAACTCATAAAAACAGCAACTTTGTAACTGAAAAGAGAAATAATGTGGAAGTTTATAGAATAATAAAACAAAACAGAAAATATATGCAGGTCTTTTCAACAATGATCTGGAGTATTAGAAGAATGGACAAGTTGGGAAGGAATCTTTTTTCACCTGTGGATTTTGGGAAATTTTTCATATACAACATTATTTTTTGAATTAAGAATAAAATGTTGCCACATAGATCTAAACTGAACCTATTGCCTTTGCACAAATAAAACCAGATTGTTTACTGACACCTTTTTAGGAAAAGTCACCTAAACCTTTGTCTAATTTTGCCTCAAAATAAAACCATAAAAAACAATGTTGCAGACTATCCATCAAAAGGAATCAGACTACAAAGAAGATCAGTCATCTACGTAAACACTTGAAGTTTACTGGTAAATTAATGACCATAACTTCTATCTATATAAAAGATTTGTGAACTAAAATTTTAAATAATAAATTGTTACCATAGACAAAAAGAAAAGAGACATTAGCTAATATTTTAAAATAAGATATTTGAATCCAAATGGTTGAAAATAATTATCTGAGTATGCGTGTGTTTCTTTCCAATATTATAATTTTATTATACATGTTTAAATTTTTAATGTGTTGTATTAAATGTTTACTACTAATATAAAATGTTCATTGTATGTGCTTAATTTTTAATTAGTTACATTGATAATTTTTAATTAGTTACATTGTTAATTTTGAGTATTAGATTTTTATGATTTAGTTTTAGAATAGTGTTATAAATTACTTTGCCAATATGCTTATTTCTTAATTAAGTCCAGGAAAAATATTTTCTTAAAATCCTGAGCTTGTAATTATTGCTTTATAAGTTATGATGTGCTTGATGCAGAATCAGTGAGTCTAATGACTTTGGCACCCTCTTTTAAAAATTAAAAACTGATTCAGCCAGCAGTTTTAAAATGGTAATAATTCTTAGGTGGAGTTAATCATGAAATATAGCTATGTTTTTAGAAATATGAGCAAAATATTTTTCTTCTTTATAGTTTGATTAACTCACCCATTCTAGTGCATAATTTAAGGCCTATTAAACATGCAAAATGTTTACAATGGTGCCCAACATGGGGCTTTAATATAAAAAACCATAACCTGAGATAAATTACAATAAAAAAAATATTACAATAATAGCATAAAACGAGGAATTTAATGTGCATAGCTAGGAAATAAATACAATAGTAGTTAGTGCACAAGATTCAAAAGTTTTATGAAAGTTTAATATGTAAAAAAAAATAAAGTTATTGTGTGCAGTTCCAAAGTTTTTTTCTTTGTAAGAGTAGAGTGAGGAGTGTAAAATTTTAAGGAAGATGCTACATTAAAATAAAATAATAGTCCATGAATTAGATAAAAAAAGATATAAGCAAAATCAATGGAAATTTAGTAATGAAGGTAAAGATAGATATTATAAGCTGACAAAAGAGAGTGTTGGTGTGTGAAGTTATTTGTTGATAGATGAAGAAATCATGATAAGATTTTTTTATTGGTTTGAAAATAAGTTAATAGGGGAAATATGCAAATTATGACAGAACATGAAACAATCAAAAGAAGACGTTAGACTTCATGAAAAAGATATTGCATGAGATAAGTAAGTTAAAAGAACAAGTAAAAAAAGAAATGAAGTAAAGAGATCAGTAGAACAACAGATGAAAAAAGGGTAGATATCAGTATTTGTGAGTGCGATGGTGAAACAATTACACATCTCAAGAATACCCAAAGGTTGTTTTGCAAATAAATGATATCAAGGTAGACACATTGTGGGACTCAGGCAGTCAGTTATAGGTAATGTCAGAGATGATATATGAATGTATGCAGAGATAATCCATCGAGATACCAACTCTGCTGGTGAGAAGCAAGCAAATAACATTGGCAAATAACAAAAAAGCACAATTGGGCTTTAAACAAGTTTGGCTGCAAATTAACATAGAGAATAAAATTATACAATACATGTTACTGATTTTAAAAGGTTTTGTGAATGAAGCTATATTGGAGTCCAACTTTATGCACAAAATCAGATGTATAAAGAGGTAAAGATTATCTGTGAAGGGGAAGAAGTGGAGTTTGACTCACAGATGAGAATGAATCAGCAAAAGATAGGCAGCATGGAGCTTGAGATGGAAAGGCCTTTAATAAAGTCACAGATTGATGAATTAATAAATGAAGGGAGAATGGAAAGGGGCTCTAAAAGAAGTTCTAGTTGAATATAAAGTGTTATTTAGATAAAGCTGGAATTATTAAAGGGTATGAGCACTGAATCAAGGTTGCTGATAGTACACATACCAGGCAAGCTCATACCCAATGACAATAATATAGGTCTGAGGTAGAGAGAGAATTAGCTAAAATGGAGAAGTAGGATATCACTAAGAGTTCATCATCATGTAATAATCCATTAGTGGTTGTAAAAAGATGGAGCCATAAGATTGTGCCTAGATACCAGGAATTGAACAAGATCACATGCCCTGATCAAAATGTTCCACCACCAATTAATGAGTATGCCTTTTGGTCTAAAGATTAGTGGGGCAGGTCTGTTAAAATGTCTTGACTGGGTACTTTCAGATCAAAAACTTAATCTCTATCTACATGGATGATGTGATTATTGTATCTAGTAACTCTCATGAACACTTACAACACCTCAAGATGTTTTACAAGAGTGTAAAATAAAGAGTATCCAATTAACCTACAAAAAAGCTGTTTAGCAGCAAAATAAGTGAAATTTCTTAGGGCACTTAATCAATGCAAATGGAATCAGGCCTCATCCTGACAAAATCCAGGCCATAAAAGATTTCACAGCCCCTCACACATTAAGACAAGTTAGGTCATTTGTGGGGCTGTATAGTTTCTACAATAAATTTTACAAAAACTTTGCATTCAACATAGAACCACTGCTGCAGCTATTACATAAGGAGAAATCATAGAAATGGATGGAAGAGCATGAAACCAAGTTTAGGGTTATTAAAGAAATGTTCATTAACCAAGTGATGTTGGTTTATCCTGACCTAAGAAACCCATTTATTGTCCAGGTAGACAGTAGTGGGTATGGGTTATGTGTTGCTCTTTTGCAAGCTCAAGAGGATGATACTCTGGATGTAATTTATTTGTCAGCAGACTATTGAGAGGTGCAGAGATTTATTACTGTGTTATGGAGAAAGAGATCTTAGCTGTGGTGTGGGCATTCCAAAGTTCCACTAGTTCTTGATAGGGTTGGAAGTGATCATTAGGATGGATCATAAGAGCCTGGAATTTCTAAACCAGTTATTTAACAAATAGAAGGCTAATCTGGTTGAGCCTTTTTCTCTATATTATTCCATCCAGTATTATAGAGACACCAAAAATGCCATCCAGTATTATAGAGACACCAAAAATGTGGTGGCTGACACATTGAGCCAGAATATTGGTCCTGAGGCCCAAAATCATCTGAAGATTAACGATATCTGTTTGGATAATATAGAATTAGAGGAGGATTCTATAGTGGAAAAAGGATTCAAACACCTAAAAAAGGTACAATGGCAAATCCCCATCTACAAAAAAATTATTGACCAACTAGAAGTCAAAAATGAAATTAGTTGAAATGTTGGAAATTTACACCAGAAATAGATACTGATTAAATGAAGGGGTCCTATAGTACATCACTGCCCTACAAAGAGATCAGTGGAAGATGATTATATCAGAAATTACAAGAAGGACTTATTATGTACACCCACTGTTTATATGGACATTACGGAGTTAATAAAGTGGAAGGCTTTTTGAGGACATGGTTTTACTGACCAAAAATGAGAACACAAGTTGTCAGCATAGTAAGTGCATGCTAAACCTGTCAGAAGAGAAAACCAGCAAATGAGTCATATCAGGGCCCATTGAGTTCTATAATTCCTAACCACCAAATCACCTGATAGCTGTTGATTTTCATGGCCATTGCCAGCTTTTAAGAAAATAAGATATATACTAGTGGTATATGACATTTTTTCAAAGTGGGTATCAGCATATTTAGTATCTCAGGCAAATACTAGGAATGCCATAATAATCTTTGAGACACAATACTTTGAGAAAATAGATAAACCTAGAGCTATTTTATCAGACTGTAATATGCTTCACATCTTATGAATGGAAAGAATGGATAGAGAGGATAAGGCTAAAACACATATTGTCATCCATATGGAATCTGCAGTTCAACCCATGTGAATGAATTATGAGAGTTGGGATGCCTCTTCAGGGTATATATTGCTTCTAACCATAGAGGATAGCTGAAACAGCTTCCTCAGGTATTAAATTTCATAAATTGGACTCCTAATGAACCCACAGAGTTTGCAACTGTAAGACTTCAATTCGGACAAGCAGTACCTCGATTATATAAATCTACATTACTCACTATTCCAGAAAATACTGACAAAAGAAGAAATCAAGAAGAGGCAAGGGTAAAATTGAAACACTGCATCAAGTTCTTGACATTGCAAAAAGGAGTCTCAACTGACAAATTTAAAAAAGGAGATACAGTATGCGTAAAAAGTGAACCCTGTGTGTCAAACTGGGAAACATATTTTTAAAAAATTCGAAAACTTGTATGATGGGCCTCACCAGATCACCTGAAAGGATGGTCCAATTTTCTTCACTTTAGAAATTAGTGAAGGAAAAAGGGGTACCTATAATGCTAGATCCCTGAAGTCATATAAGACCAGGACATGGATTAGAAGGTCTCTATAGAGATTGTTGGGTGAAGATTAAAATAAGTTCAAACCCTATTTTATTCTTTTCTCCTGGTCCCAGTGATATTGTACCATTTATTTATATATGGTACAAATATATATTTGGCATTTTGTAATATTTAAAAAAAAAAAAAACTTCAAAGAGAGTAAAATTCAAAGATTGTTTAAAAGACAATATTTAAATTTTTTTAAAGTCATATATATATATTTTAAAAATGTACAATAAAAGTTAATCTTTGTTTTTTATTTATTTATGTAATTTAATCAAAATAATGTTGATATTGGAAAGTGCATACAGATTAATTAATCCAGATAGTGAAAAGAAATTCCAAACATAAAAGATTATGATCAGAAACACCTTTCTAATGCTGATTAAAGATGATGGAAATAACTTATAAAACAAATAAACTTTGTAGCTGAAAAAAGAAATAATGTGGAAGATTATAGAATAATAAAACAAAAGATAAAGAAAATATGCGCAGGATTTCTCAAAAATAATCTGGAATATAAAAGGAGCAGACAAGTTGGGAAGGAGTCTTTTTTCACCTCTATTAATAATGATTTTCTAGATGACCACCATTACAATCAGTAATGATTTATTCTTGTGACACTAATTACTTCAAGGGTTTCAATTTAAATAAATTAATTATAATCATAATTTATAAAAATAATGCATTTCTTCCACCTTTTTTGCATTAGTTCTATTATACTTAATATACATGAATAATAAATCACTTTATTTATGCACCTATTTCTAAGTAATTTATTTATTTTTATATTTATGTTAATAATTTTGACTTGACTTTTTCAAAGCTGTAAACATACTAATATATAACATTATCATATTATATGCATTTAAAAATGTCTATACATACATATTATAGCGCTGAAGAACATTTCTATATAGTCAAATTCATTAGCAGATTATGGTTTATGGCTTAAATTTAAACCAACGATGATCTAACTTACAAACAGTTTCAACAATCATATGAAATTGAATTAATATATTATTTTACTAAACTAAAAATCAGCCTTTCAAGCTAACGTACATGTGCTTTTTACGAATGTTAATTCTAATAAATGAATACTTTCATTTCCAACACAAGATAAAGTCTTTGCGAAAAAATAAAATGAATCCACTTATTCTTTCAACCCAAATGCTTATATATGGGCAAATCTTAAGTACTGGAAATGAAAACATGAGGATAAATCAATCACTTTAAATTACTGTTTACTATGTCTGAATGAATGACATCCACAAAATTATCTAGAATTTATGAAATGTCATTTTTAAATGAAACTAAACATATGTAAATGAGGCACTTATTTATATAGTGCTATGTTTATAAATTGTAATAAACTAAAGATCAGCCTTTCAAGCTAACGTACATGCACTTTTTACAAATGTTAATACTAATAAATGAATACTTTCATTTCCAACACAAGATAAAGCCTTGTGAAAGAATAAAATGTATCCACTTATTCTTTCAACCCAAATGCTTATATATGCAAATCTTAAGTACTGGAAATGAAAGCATGAGGATAAATCAATCACTTTAAATTACTGTTTACTATGTCTGAATGAATGACATCCATGGAATTATCTAGAATTTATGAAACATCACTCTTAAATGAAACTAAACATATGTAAATGAGGCACTTATTTATATAGCACTATGTTTATAAATTGTAATAAACTAAAGATCAGCCTTTCAAGCTAACGTACATGCACCTTTTATGAATGTTAATACTAATAAATGAATACTTTCATTTCCAACACAAGATAAAGTCTTTGCGAAAGAATAAAATGTATCCACTTATTCTTTCAACCCAAATGCTTATATATGAGCAAATCTTAAATACTGGAAATGAAAGCATGAGGATAAATCAATCACTTTAAATTACTGTTTACTATGTCTGAATGAATGACGTCTACGAAATTATCTAGAATTTATGAAACATCACTCTTAAATAAAACTAAACATATGTAAATGAGGCACTTGAAAGGCTGATCTTTAGTTTATTACAATTTATAAACATAGCACTATATAAATAAGTCCCTCATTTATATATGTTTAGTTTCATTTAAGAGTGACATTTCATATTTTCTAAATAATTTTGTGGATGTCATTCATTCAGACATAGTAAACAGTAATTTAAAGTGATTGATTTATCCTCATGCTTTCATTTCCAGTACTTAAGATTTGCCCATATATAAGCATTTGTGTTGAAAGAATAAGTGGATTCATTTTATTCTTTCACAAAGACTTTATCTTGTGTTGGAAATGAAAGTATTCATTCATTAGTATTAACATTAGTAAAAAGTGCATGTATGTTAGTTTATTACAATTTATAAACATAGTGCTATATAAATAAGTGCCTCATTTATATATTATTTTACCTTTAGTGATTTGTTGGTTCATTACTAATATACACCATTATTTAAATTTGAATTGTTATTTAATTGGTTTTAGATGATTCCATAGTAAATCTGCTGAGAAAACATTATTATGTCATACAGCCTAACACTTTTAATCACTGTGATATGATGTCTTATGTTTTTGTTGATAATGAATGAATAAAATCAATATGTGATATATGCTGGATTTTACAATTGTCATCAAGGATATGTTCCAAACTAATGTTAAAAATTTACATAGTTTATTTGTTGTTTTTTAATTGGATTATTATTCTTTTTACATGATGTTTATATTTTAACATATTTTGAATGCTTATTAACCTATACTGTCTTTATTACAATTTATTGGTCTTAAATATGTATATTAGTCAACAACCTTTTGCTTACAAAATGTTGGTAACACAAAACTTAATTTTTTAAATAAAGGTTATATCATTTCTTCAAATCATTATGTTTCCTACTGTAACTATATCCAGCTTAAGAAAGATGTATAAAGAGAGATAAACTCAGCAAATAACTTAATGAAAAATAAAAATTTCAATTGTTGATAATTCAAACTGAGGCAAAAGAGAAAAATAAATCACAGTAGGTAAAGTGTTACATTTAAAAATATATATAACACCAGTAATTACAGCCATATACTGTTGTAATGATATTGTTTTTATTGTCACAGCACTGACATTCGTCTACTGAACTCAGCATGGCTGTGATCTTTCACTCAGGATAATTAAGAACAAAATCACCTTAGTGGTTTATATTAGATGATTAGCTCAGTTGCTATGGACTGGCTAAAATAAAATTCTATTCATAACCTGAAAAAAAATAATAAAGTTTTGCTTAATCATGTAGTAGCTATTATCCATAAAATTCTCCAATTGAATTACTTTTAATAAATTCTTTTAATTTTTATTTTACAGTATTTATCGAAAAATATTTTTTTAGATGACAATATCTTTAAATGTTCAAATAGTAAATGATAAAACTGGCATCACATTTGTTGGAAGAATCACATAATTTGAATTATTTTTATGACTGCATAAGCAGAGTCATCGTTCTTTTTTAAAAATATGTTGCCATTATTATAAATATAATTTACAGCAATAATTTATTAATACTATTAAATACTACTGCTTTTCTTATATATGCACATAATTATATATAATTATACATATACATTAATTAGAAAACAATTTTAACATGGATATATCTAAGTTCCCTTTTAATATAAATTTTCACAAAAATTAAAGTTGAAAATACTTGGAAAACAACTGAAATAATTATCTTTTTATTTATTAATACATTTTTTTATCATAAATATAGAAATTTTATTACAGAACCATGAATACAAGTAAAAGGATGATACAATCAGAAGGAGAAATCAATAAATTTGAATTACAGTGCTTTACAATTAAACTCAGGAATTACACATTCTGCCAATCGATAAAAACTAAACAAGGTTTGAATGTTCTATTACAAAGGAAAAGGGAAACATTTTCTGATAACGGAACCTCAGGCTATACTTCAGTGATTTACAAGAAGAGAAATTCTGAGGTTCTTGTCCCTGGAGGGGCAGGATTTACTTAGGCAATACCAGTTCAGCAGAAGATATTTCCCTCATTGTGATAGGCTGAATTTTAGAAGCAATTTTGGAAAAAACAGAAAGCCACTGTGAATCTCAGGTAGAAGCAAACTTATAGATTGGTTATGTTTGGATGTAAGAAAAGTCACAATACATAAAAGTAGTGGAACTTTAAGAAGGTATGGGAATTGCTTGCCATGTGGCTTCAAAAATGTAGGGAGGGGCCGGTCCCTCTGATGGATTTTTTTAAATACATTTTATGTTTAAAATTTATTATTCTTCAACAAATGTAGCTATTGTAATGAACGCTTGTAGAGATGTCAGATTTTTATGAAATTCCTACCATTTTCACATTGTACTTCTTGAGTTTCTTGGGTTTTTGAAAAAATATTCCCACTATTAATAATTTGTTAAGCACATTTTAAGTTTTTAAGTGCATGATTATGATTTTAATTAGACATTTTAAGAGCAACAATGAAAAAACATAAAGACAAGACTTTTTATAATCTTAAAAGCTAGTGCCATTTTTTAAAAAAGTTTTATCTTTTTAGAATAAAGGAAATCATTCCAGAAAAACGTGTATTTGGTCTTTTAATGAAGTATAGAGATTTTATCTTTTGTTTTAAAATATATATTATGTAAAGTCTGCCTTAATGTTTCTCTGATTTGAATAATGATTGCTTATTCTATTAACTGAATATTTAATTCAAATTATTAGAATAATTTATTAGTAAGCAAAATTTCACTAAAGTGAGAAATAAAAATTGTTGATTGGACAATTTGAAATCACATGAATAACTAACTAACTAGATAATTAATAATAATAATACGAACAAACGATTAAGTACTTTTATAAATAAAAATAAATAGAAATTAAATTTATATAAATTAAAATTAATTATTTTTGTAATAATTGATCTTAACTGTTATTTTATTTTTAATTTTAGTTAGCATTATTGGTATCAACTCAAGAAGAAACAATTCAACGTTTGCAGTTGCTTCTAAAAGAGAGCAACCTTTCCAATGACTCTTTTATTTAAAAAAAAAAGGTAAGATTTTATAAATATAATTGTTCTTTAGTGAGTAACATGAATATTTAATAAACTTGTAAAAAAAAACATGAAGCCCTGGGAGGTCATTATATTTTACCACAAGCATTGTCAATGACTAAATAGTTTACATAGAATTTTCATGGCAAGTATTAAAAGTATATTTATTAACAGTAATTTTTTTTTCTATTAGATATCTATTATTATCTGATCTGTATTATTAAAGTAAATAATTGTAAAAAAATATTTGGGATATGATTCATGTTTCCTGATTTTATGTAATACGTTTTTTTGATTATAGTAATTATTATAAACTCATTATAATCAAGCATTAAGAAAAGATAATGATTAATATTTAAAACTTTTATAATGCACTAAGCATGCTTTTGGCAGATGACTTCTAGAATCATAGTGCTGTTTTGTTTACCAGTTAATGAGATTTACATGAGATATGTTGATGACATTTTTATATGCACATCTAAAATACTTATCGACAATATACACCTGGATCTGGAAAATACATCACTTCTACAATGGACCATAGAAAAGAAAGATAAGAGTCATAGTATTAATTTTCTGGACCTATAAAGTTAAAAAAACAATCAAAAGCTCAATTTCAAAATGAATCTCCCTATTAAGAATAGCTACTCACCAAATCAAAAATCAATTTAGAACACAAACCTATGTTTAAAATGTGTTTGTACAGAAATGTGAATTTATTCAAACAAGAGGCTGATAGCAAGAACAATATCTATGCTTATGCAAACAATTTCAGTTACAATTGAAATATGCTAATAAAAACAATCAGAAAATTCTACATCAAGCTCAATACAAATTAAAACAAAATTACACACAATTTTCCAAAAGACATGGATATGCCTGCCACACATCTCTAAAATAGCAAAATTGCATGCAATGCCCCATTATGTAATTTTTTGTATTATGGAGAATTGGGTGTGAATAGATCTGTGAGAATTGCCCAGCAAACATATAACAGAGCTAAACTAAACAATTAATACAATTCATTATTTTTTTATTATGAGCTCACTATGGGTCATACTTTCAGTCTTATTAATCTAAGCACAGTTTGTGTTGAAAAAGATAACTACAAAAAATATAAGGATGTATGGACAATTGCAAAGGATTCAGATATAATTAATAGAAAGGA
This sequence comes from Epiperipatus broadwayi, assembly GCA_028023455.1. Lineage (NCBI taxonomy): Eukaryota > Metazoa > Onychophora > Udeonychophora > Euonychophora > Peripatidae > Epiperipatus > Epiperipatus broadwayi. The sequence goes on from JAQFVV010000154.1 coordinate 1,637,880, forward strand.
GTTATCCTTTCCATTATTGATAAAATGAAATATTTAAATGCCTCATTTACATAATAAATCACATATTAGACTGGTTTGCAAATGCTTACATAACTAAGTATCTAATGGAGTATGGATATATTTTGTTATTTGTGAAGAAGCATTTGCATTTCAGTATTTCAGCCTCAGTATAAATCAAGTCATACAAACAGTAATTAAAATAATGAATTCTATTAAATTATTTCAATAGAAAACTGTGTTTTAAAATATACATACTAACATAAAAGCTGAATTTACTTCTATACTTTTGTAATCCTCTTTTTCCTGACTCATATTATAATGCTGAAACTTTATACCAAAAGTTTTAGTTTTATGGTAGTTATCTTTATGATATTTTGAAACTTAAATCCATTTTATTAATTTCTTCAGTGATGATGTCATATATTTCACAAGTTTCATATAGGTTTAACTTTTAGAAAAAACTAGAACTTAAAAGTTAACAAATAATAAATTAAAAATAAGTTGCAATTTTTAAAGACAATTTTCAGTACAAAACAAAATTTATTAAAAAAAAAAATTAAAATCAGAAATTGATGATCATTTCCTATTTCTCCATATACCTAGCAAGAAATATTTTGTGGAAAATTTTGAAAAGTATATACAAATTAGACTTCTTTTTATTTGTCTTATGTCATATTTATTTACCAATAAAAAATAATTTTTGAACTTATGTAAAATTCATTGAAGAATATATATATCTGTCTTTTTACAAATTTTGGTGCTTAGCAATATTTGAATGTTTGGAATGTAGATATATAATTTTGTAAGGTCATTTGCAATTTTCATTTTCGTGAAGTTAGACTTTCACTTTTAGCCATCATTAAATAAATATAAGAGCATCAAACGTTGAAAATTAAATGTGTTGCCATTTTAAACATGATTAAGTTTAACTAATTATGCAATAAATAATAAAAATATAAAATTCATAAAAGGATTTTAAGAATAAAGTAAGATCCTCGTTATCATTCACTATTAATGATTATTGTAGTAACTTCAAGGAAGATGCTAATTTGATAAACTCATTACAGATTTCATTATAAGATGGGAAGTTGAATATTTAATATAAAAATGATTGAATAAATGGTGAATAAAAGTTCTTTCTTTTTTTTAAACTAAATTCAAAAATAATTATTAATATTTGTAATTAAATAATTCATTGTTGTTTTTTTCTTTCATTATATTGCCATATTAATAAAGTTTACGATTTTTATTCGATTAAGTTAATAAAGATATAGCCAGTGTAAACCTCTTTGGCCATCACTCTTCATTAATTCTTGAATTGCACACACAGCTGTATAACTCCAATATTTTCTTTCTTTGGCTTAAAGTTTTTTTATTCCTGGAACAGTGCATATTTTTTTCATCTAAATGTCCACCAACATTCATCATGAATGTAGAATGAGTGGATGTCTCAGTCAGAAACAGCAGGTCAGGTTTTTCCTCCACATTTTAAGATATTTATAATTTATTGTAACTGCATGGTGTAAGACTGAATGAACACTGTCTGTGAATCTAGCAGAGCATAGTGGTGATAATATATCCATATACATTGCTTGATTCATAAACTAGGAGTTCATGATAACATAGGTAATATCAGCAACATGACATCAAAACCAACAGCCACAGAATAACTGAAGTAATACCAATATATTAGTTTTTATACTTTGACCAACCATTGTGCTGAGCATCACCCATGCTAATAATTTTATGATATTTAACTAGCCTTTTTTAATTAGAGTATTACTTATCTAATTGGTTTACTTATTTATCAAGTTATAGTAAAAACAACTTAATCCTTTCTTTCTTGATTAGAAAATAATTTTACAAAATTATTTTACATTTTCTTTTCTTTTAAAATTAATATTTTGGCTTTAAATATTTTACATTTGAGGTAAATTTATAACTAATACAAATGTAAATTTCTCCCCTATGTTTTCTTATTGTACATTATAATTTGAATTCATAGTTTTAAGGAAAAGGTAAGCAATTATTATTGGCTTTATTTGGAAAGCACTATTTTTATTACATTTTCTTTTGATAGAAAATCTAATTAAAACTCTTAAATTATCCCTACAGTTTCATTCAAAATTGCATTATTTTTCTTTCTCCTATTTTTTCTTTATTTTACAACAAGACTAATATAATTTGGAAGAGTTTTTTTTTCCTTTTTTTTAAAATTCCAAACCAGTCTTTTGTTCTCTATTTCAAAATGTTTCCCTTCTATAATCTCTATTGCAAAGGTTATTTAAATGATCTACATTATATAGCTCTCTTCATTAAAAAGTATAGATACTTTTATGTAACTCATATATTTTATATATTTGTTACAATATATAAATATTGAGAAAAATGTTTTTTTTTTTCATGTTTATTTTTCAGTATAATAAACTTATTAAAAGATATTATTCCTTAAATTATAATATAAGAATGCCAAACATTTTAAATAAAAATAAAAATATTTATAGTTTATTATGATAGTTGTAAAACAGAAAAAAGTATAAAGAAAAAATAATAATAAAATAAATATTTTTTCTCTCTTCAATAATTTTATCTTTCTATATGTTTATGAATTTTTAAAAAAGAGAGATATTAACAATTTATTGAATAATACTGATTTTAATTAATTAATGTTGATTCATTATTATTTTTTCTCTCTCTAATAAAATGTAATGTTTTTCAAATTAAAGTATGATTAAAGGATTATCCAGTTTCTGTTAATTAAGAAAAAAATCACAGAGGATTTTTTCAATAATTACAGAAAAAATAAACTTTTCATAAAGATTCATTTGATCTAGATGTAATGCTGTTATAGTTTGTGATTAGATGTTAAAACAAGGTTATTCTAAAAATTTAAATCATCAGACAGCAATATTTAGTCAACAAGAGGCATTCTTAGTGCAGCTGTTGAAAAGAAAACAGTAGCAATAGTTCACCCATGAAGAGAATAGTGAGAAGTTAAATATGTTGTCAAAATAAAACTAATCTCACTAATAATTATTATAAAGGAACAATACCTAGTTAAAAAAGACATTCTTGGTCCAGCTGTTGAGAAGAAAACAGCAGTAGCAGTTTACCTCTAAATAGAACAGTTAAAAGTTAAATTTGTAGTTTAAAATAAAACTAATCTCACTACTAATTGTTAAAAAATATTTCTGAAAAGGAGTTGGACAAAAGCATATGCTAAGTTTTAGCTAAATGTGGAGCCTCCATAACCTAATCATAATACCTGTTTAACAAATTAAATATAGAGCAAGATATCCCTGGGAGTAAGCAGCAATAAGTCTTGTGTATCCATCCAAAATCATGACTGTTTCAACCTATGATAACCTGACTGGGAATCTGTGTTAATCTAAAAAAATATCATTTTGTACTGAAAACCTGAAACCATAAAAAGTAATTAGTAAAACTTTTAATAAAGAAATTAATAAATTTAACTTGTGTTAACCAACCTTGGGAATTAATATCATCATTTTCAACAGAACATTCAAAAGTGGAAGCACTTTTACTGGAAATAATGTATAAATTTAATTTCCTACCTTAAAATAATTTTTCTAATTTCAAATTAAACATTTAAAAAACCAGAAGGAAACATGACTTAAAAAAACTGAAAATTATAACTATAAAATAAGAACTAAAAGAGAGAAATCCTTGCTAATAATGCATTGTAATCTACACATTGACATTTACAACTTATTTTTAATATAAATAATAATTGGTATCAATGAAGAATTTTGATTTAAGTTTTTTTATTGAAACATATTTTTTTTTATTTGTCATCTCAAAATGTAAAAGTAAAAAGGGGAAGAAGGCTTTAACTTATCTTAAATTTTTTTATCTTTTATTGTGAAATATTATTTTTTAGATTTATTTATTGTAAAAAAAGGAATAATTTAGTTAAAGTGAATAATAATTAAGTATATAAACATTCAATCATGTGTTAGAAAATATATATTTGTAAAACTCTAATATTTGTGTTAATATCAAAATACATACGCATGTATAATGTAGCTATATATAAATAAATCAAATCAAATAAATGACAAACTTTTATCGATTTCTTCAAACAATGGTATAACCTTCATTTTAAAGAAGTACAATATTCCTTTATTTGCAAGAAGTGCAATATACAAAATAGGGTAGATTAAATATGCAAATATGGGTGGGAAAAATATAAATCTGCCACTTCTTAGATATGGCATAAAATGTCTCTTTTTTATTCATCACATGTACATCCGATCAACAGGAATTAATCTTATTTATTTTATGAAATTATATTTTTTATGTAGAATATGTGTTACATATAGAATTGTTATATCATACTCTTTAAATTTTTTAAATTTATTATTTATTGGTTATCTTTATCAAATAATTATTAAAAAATATGTTTTTAAGATTATTATTTTGATTGTTGACATCTTTATTCCTCCATCTATCTGTTCTGTGAATTGTCAGTATATGTATGACTTGATTTTAGCATAGCATTGTGTTTTAAGAATTTGTTGATGATTCTAGTAAAACTATTCAAAGTAAATGAAGCCTTTACATTTATATTTTCTTTTATTCATAGTCACAGTGCCTATCATCCTTGTGATCCCAAGCTAGCTCTAGATCATTAACAATATATATATATGTTGATGGCATGTTTGTGTTTGCACATACAGATAGTTATTTAAATAATGCAAAGGCTAAGATCACCTTTAAAGTCCAGTCACTGCAATTTATTTGTACAGATTTGAAATTAATTTATAAATGATACTGCATAGACATAACATTGATGATGATCAGCATGTATTGGAATCCCAGCATTTTTATTAGGATAGATATTTTAACACTGCTATATGTGTGCAGGTGAAAGTTTAATGATTCTTTTATTTGCCCTAAATCTGGAATTAGCTAAATAATTAACCTACATTTTTATATTGAATATCTATTAGATCCAGTCACAACAAATGACTGTTGATTATTTATATATAATGGTAATAATGTAGAATTTGTTACTTATAATTGTTATAACTACTTATTTTATTTTGTTGATTCTCTCATGCTTGTTGACAATGTTAATTGAGATGATTTTGATATTTTGTGATGGTAATGATTGCCATATCACTATCCCATATTTATCATTATTTTTACATTTCTTTACAATATATACATCAAATGTATCACATGCACATATATTATATACAATATATATACATTATATACTGTAATGGATA